>RPOG01005999.1:0-27270 GCA_008086565.1 Thalassoma bifasciatum
GATTTGATTATTGATATGCTGTTAAAGTAATTTAAAGCAATGCTGAGTGTTTTTTTTTATTGCAGAGCAGAGAATCCTATGCTTCAGCACTCAATTTGGCAGAGTCAGTATCCTCCACAGATCCTTCTCTTTTTCTCAGAGAGGTGGGGGGTGGACGACACAGCTGGTATTGAACTTCCTACCTTTGTTGTTCCAGGACATCCTGAACACCACAAGGACGGTGCCCCCTTATCTTACCCTGGAGAGCTCAACTTGAATAAGGAATAATGGAGGACAAACGCAAGAAGCGGAGCCCGAAGGTGTCCCTCCCTCAGCCCCCTCCTCCTCCCATCAACCCCCGCAAACTCTCTGTCCTGCCTGCAAGCAAAAGTGCCACCTTCTCACTCGGCCTGCCGCAGCCCCCCTCCCCTAAGAACAGAGGCAAGTACAAGAGGTCTATAGGAGCAGCTGGGCAGCCCAAAGAGGTGTTTGCAGCCGTCGTAGCTCCACCAAAGATCACCAGGTTTGTTTTCTTTTAACAGTAACAAAAAGGCTGTTGTAGCCTGCTTTTAATGCTCTTTGCATATTTCCTACTTAGCTACCAGATAACGGGCTAAAAATAAATGTTTTGATACATGTACTGTGTGCAGTAACTTACTGACAGCTGTATCTACTTTGTGTGTAGCAGTAAACTGTTTTGAACACAGGGGACTTTTGTAAAATTTTCATTTTAGTTACATTTGAACTTTTATTCAGTGCTACATTTTGGATCTTAAACTTCAGGTTAAATCAGTGACTTGTTTGTTTGTGGGTTCATTCTAGCTTGTTGGTTTTGCTTTTTGAATTTAGATTTAAGTCCCATCTTCAAGGGACTGATGACTTTCCAAGTGATCTTGACAAAGTCTTTTGTCTAGATTTATGCCTGATCAGAATCCCTGCTTAAAAATGAGATTATCAGACTAAAATAGGTTATTTCTAAAAGCCAGTCCATAGCTTCTTGATCCAGTCAGGCAGGACAGGATTGATTTACGGGAGTTGCAGTCTCCATGACAACGCTACGCCAGCTGGAAAAGTTTAGCAGTGAGAAGAGAAATATGTGTTTTTCTTTGCCAAAAGCAGTTACTGTGACTTATTAAGTAGTAATGATGGACACTGAAGTTTGACTGTCTGACAGAAAAGGAACAGAAGAGTAGAAGTAAGCTGAACAGGGGAGTGATTGAGCACAAGCTAAAGGCTGGAACATGGTTTAAGCTATTTGTAAACATGTACATTCCCACTCACATGCAGTAGTTATGCCGTTGAAACCTGAGAGTCTGCCAATAAAATGAGGAGCCAGGTTGCGTTTACTCTGCTTGGTAGATGAGCACTGGTAGGATACAACCAGGATTCACCAATGTCATATGGTACTGATACGTCTCAGAGCACTGGGCTGCGAGAAGCACTAAATATAGTCAGCTATGTGACTGTTGATAAATACATTACCTCTTTACATTGTATCTGGTAAAAAGAAAGTCTGATCTACTTTCACTTTCAAAACAAATACATCATGACAGTTTGTGCAAGTCCTCCAGCCAAAGGAAGTTGTTGCAATCCACTTCATACAGATTCTCCTCACAGTCACTTTTAAGTGATGTCAAAAAACATACTTGATACAGAAATGGATTAAACTGATAGCATTTCACCCAAGAGTGGACTGAAAACAACTGTAAAATATTTACATCTATGTAGGATAACCTCAAAAGGAAGAAAAAAACATTAAACTTATTAGAATATATTTGACAACATGATGCTTCTAAACTGTTCTCTCCAGGCCCCACAAGGAGAAGCCCAGGGCCCCCCAGCCAGCAGGACCTAGTAAAGTGGTCCAGTCCTCCCCCCTGCAGCACTCCTTCCTCACAGACGTGTCCGACGTGAGAGAGATGGAGGGAGGCCTGCTCAACCTCCTCAATGACTTCCACTCAGGCAAACTGCAGGCTTTTGGTAAGACAACCTTTATCAGAGAAGCCACCAAGGGACTATTCTGTTACAGGCTGAGAGTAAAAGTGGCCTTGTTACAACAATCAGGCTGAAATCAAATATCTGTGCTGCTATTTTTGCACGTCTGTTGTCAGGGAGATACTTTTGACTTTGCTGTAATCATGTTGCTAACGATAAAAGCTCTGGAGAAGTTTAACTCTGGGGTTGAATTCCCCTGATCGGTAGGTAAGGTGTGCTCCTTTGAGCAGCTGGAGCATGTTCGTGAGATGCAGGAGAAGCTGGCTCGACTGCACTTCAGCCTGGACAGCCACGTGGAGGAGCTTTCAGAGGATCAGAGGAAGTGTGCATCCGACCACAACCTGGAGCACCTGCTGTGTAACGTAAGGGCAAACCAGCTTCTAACTGCTTTCAGCAAGCCTTGAATGGGCATCCGCTCTGTACTGATGCTTCAAAATAAAACCATTTGAGTTTTACATCCCATGGTTTTGTCTTGCAGGTGTAAATTTTCTGCTCAGAGCTGCTCAGCACTTTGTCTCATTATTGACAAAAACTGCTTTCAGATTTACAAAATGCTTCTGCAATGTGGACTTTAAACTGTGTAATTATTATAATTTGCAGTACTGATTGTATATAGTTTATAGAGAGTAAATAGCCTGTAATAGTGATGTTATTCTGATCAGGAGACAGTGTTGAGTTACATCTGGCTTTAGATGTAATTTGGTATTATCAATTTAGTATTTTAAGATCTCAATAAGACAAATAAAACTGATTGACAAGCTGTGAAACAGTTTACAGAAAAATAAGTTTTGTGAACTTTTTAACTTTAGGCACGGACTGGCTGTCTACCTTAAGGTGCAATTTTTGTCAGTCTTTACAGTTTCAGCTCTCAGTGTGGAATTTAGTACGCACATAGGTTATTCTCAGGGGACTTAACTCTTTTCAGTGCAGTAAAGTGCATGTGTCAACCTGCCCCTTTCTTTTGAATGTCACTACATACAATACAAAACAAAAATAAAGAAAATGGTTGTCCTTAACCTATAGAGGTGTATGATAATATTACAGTGATAAATGAGACCACAGTGAGAAAAAAAAATTCAAACATCAAATTTGTTAGTTCTTCAAATGTAACTCCACCACCACCAATATTTTCTTATTTCCCTTTGGCTTGAGATGACCCGAAACTGTTCTGTATGCACTAATTCCTCAAACTTTTAAAAGAATAAATTCAGAGAAAACCAATTAAGACATCAAGACATAATTGAGTTATATATGCTTATAATCCTGGTTTTCCTGAATCCATACAAGTGCAGTCCTTCACTTTGTGGAGAAAAATGAGATCACAGGGAGTAAAAATGTGCCATAAACAAGAAATGACCAGAAACAGCTTGAGATTCAGAGGGTCAACCAACTTGTTTATAAACAGCCACTACCCCTTTAAGTCCATTACTTGTTCTGCTGATTTTCTTGTACAGAATTCGTCATGTGTTGCTGTCTCTATTGTTAGCATGTGTTGCTGCTGGTTATTCATGTCTGGGGCCGTGATAAAGGCTGCAGGGAAGTTGCAGTGTTATGTGTGAGGGAGGTGAGAAAAAGCTCGTCATGGGTTTAGCTGCCAGAAATACTCTGTAGCTGCAGCAGAGGTGTGTAATCCTTACTTGGTGCAGATGGGCTGTGAAGCGACTGAGCGTTGCATAGAAAGGAAGAGAAGTGTGTAAACAGTGAAGTCTGATGATGGGAATTTGATTCAAATATTGATTTAACACATGCACAGGCTGTTATGTAATATGATCACACTGATGGTTCTTCTCTACTGTCACTTCTATTTTGAAAACTGACTCTTTTTTAACCTTTTATCTCTACAGCTAGAGGAGCTCAGCACCTCAATGTATCCTTTCCAGATTAAATAATTGTGTATTTGTGTTTATCACGAAGCACTCCAGGCGCTTGATTTAAATGTTTGTCTGTTTTCATCCAGAAGTCTCTCTGTGTGAATCCTTAATGTATCTGCGTTTAGACAAAAGCTCCACTTGGCAGAGAACCAGGACCTGCCCAAGACATCTGGGCCCTGACAAAGTGAGGTGCAGAGGAGGACAGATGACCATCTACTCCCAACATCTACCCAGTCCAGGTTTCCATGGCATTAATCCAGCTGCCTTAGTAACAGAATGGAAAGATCCACAGGAGGAGGGCCTATTTTTTTCCATTTGGTCAGTGAAGCCGAGGGAACAATGCACTGACTCAAAAGCAGCAGAGCATTAAACGAACACTCAACCAAAATGATAAACCTCCTTTTCATGGCACAAGAAACCATCAGAGGGTTTATGAAAGGTTCTGTTTGAGGAAATGTGTTCAGGTTTCCAGAAAGTTCTTGGCTCTGGTTTGTCATTTCATCACACAGTAACAAATAATCAAATCCATGTGAGTCTTGAGTTATGTTTGGTTGTGCTTTACATCACAAAAGGGACTTTTCACGACTGTTTAACAACTTGCATTATTCATATAACAAGCCTGCTCTTTTTGTGATTTTCTTTCTGTTATGAAAGGTAAGAAAATCCTTTATGACCTGAAGTAGCATACATATTTGGCCCTTGTTGACACCGCTGTGGATAACTTTGAACTTCACTGGGAGTTTTCACTTTTGCTATTATTCTGAATTCACTCCTTAATTGTTTTGTAGATTTCAATCTGAAGTTTGATACTGGGAAACAGACTGGATTTATTAAAACTGGGTGAACCTTTATATTGGTACATTTTAAAAGGACCTACGTGATGAGATTAATGTATAATATGTATGTTTGAATAGTTTTTAGGTAAAATATTTTGCCAATGTGCAGCAAAGCTACTGCTGTAGTCACTGATAGTTCAAATTAACTGGAGGATCACTTTTTAAAACAGGAGTGCTTTGAAGATTTGTTTTTGTAAAGAGGGCTCATTAGCAGCTTCCCTCAAGCACAAACCAGCCCCCCTGCCCCCGCCCCCGACTGAAATGCTGTAAAATCCCCTACTGTACCATTAAGAACACAGGGAGTCTGTCCAGTGTGACACAAGAAGACATTCACTGTGTCCCCTCACACTGTGTTGGACAGCACATTCACAGTGATGCAGCTGGCATCAGTCTCTGCAGAGTCACGTTTCAAAATGGCAGCTACTTCCATCATTGAAGTTCTTCTTTTTCAAACATGTCAGTGATACATCTCAGCTCAAATAAACAATCCCTGACAATCAAATTTAGTGATCTAAGTGATCAATCAGAGACAGTTAAGCATGTTAAAGCATCAGTGCATGTCATAATGAACAGGAATGGAGTCCTTTTTACCGCTTGCTCGGCCTACCTCTTCTCTAAAGCCTTGACCTAGAGCGCTTCTGCAGCAGCATGAAACGTTTCTTTCTGATAACGCAAAGATCCTTCACAGAAGGGCTGCACCTAGTAACAACTGTGATTACTAATTAACTTGCTAATTATTTTCTTCATAAATTACTATTTGTCAGAAAAGCATCTGAAAACATTGAAAATGCCAACCAAGCAGTTCAGCACCAAGACATGTTCTCATTACAGGTAAAGAATATAGAAAACTTGATGCAATTTAGAAAAAGGGAAACATTTACAAATACGTCAGTAAATTTTGAAACAGCTAATTCCTGCAAATCTCATTCTCAGTCAGCTACTTTCTGTTTGACAAATAAAGCAGCGCTTGGGATAACAATGTATAGCTTACTTTAAGAGCTAGTCCTTGTCAAAGCTTTAGAAGCTTGTGAAAGATCTTGTGCTTTCAGTTACTGTACCCATTAATAAAATCTTTTTTTTGTAATTGAAAATGTGTTTGTGTTTTCCTCAACTTGTATGTCCTATGCTCTTTTTAAAGCACAAAGATCATCATGGTAACTTTTGATCCAATTTCTGTCCCCAATAAAATTATAATGAGACATCTGAAAATGAGTTTTAAAGAAATAAACAGTTTATTAATATATCAATCTGTCTTTGTCTTGTTCACAAACAAGATAATATAATTTAACAATAGATGAGTTTAAAGGCTACTTGAAGACTGGCACTATACTGAGACACAATCAGATATGGACCTTTCCTTTTTCTCAGGCAACCACTGGAGTAAAGCTTGACTGAGGTTCCTCAAACACTGTCCCAATCCAGGAGAGCCGACTGGAACCAACCTTGATCTAGGCATCAGTGTATATATATTTATATTTCTTTTGCAAAAATATATACATATCAATCCTGCCAGTGAATTTTGGTCATGCAAAAAAAGACTGTACCAACTCAGCACATCATCAACAGGACTTTAAAACCATTACACAATAGATAAATAAAACTGTACCATCAAAGAGCAGATCAAGCTAACACTGTGCAAATACACATTGGAGCTGTACAAAAGTATTCCATACATGTTAGTTTCAAATCACAAGTTTTCAAAACAACTATTTAAGACAATGAAGATATCACATTTGATGAAACAGCGAAAAATATACACTTTTCCGGTCCCTGTCCTCTTCCTCATCTTTTTGTGCATTAACATTTTACATTCTGCAAAAGTGTCTCTGATTTGTCTACAGTACATGTTTAGAATTTGAAAAATAGCGATGACAATCATGAGATGATGAAATGTTAGAGTTATGAAGTCTATCATGGTAATGAGCTACCTTTTCAAAGTGCAAAGAGAGCAGGTTGTGTCTGTGTGAGACCTGATGTTGGTGTGTTATTATGGTCTGTACCAGAGGAAATCTCACTGAGATAAGGATAAGAGCTCCTACTTTATAAGGACTTTCTCTTAATTGGTATAAAAGTGCAGGCACTATGAGAAATGTACAACATCTCTGTCTTCAAGTAAAGTCAGTGAAAATGTTTCTCCAACAGGTGGAAGTGTTTGGATCCTGTGTTATCTTTAGGATAAGGTCCTTAGGACTTCATTTAAACATTTATGGACATTGGCAGACTGGGAGGCAGCACACTCTGTCAGGTTAGACCCCATCTGGACGTAAAGGGCTTGGCACAGGTTGGCAGTAGCACCCCTCACGCTGCCGCCCCGGCCATGAATGGTGCCGCTGTGGGTAGAGGTACCCAGGAGGTGCCACAGCAAGGGCAGCACCTTCTGCTCCACCATTTGGGGCTTGCGAGGGTAGAGCTCTGTCACAAGGTCTGTAAATACAAAAGAAGACAAACAGGAAGCATTTAGAATTGTACACCAACAACCAAAAAACAAATGCTACTTATTTTGAAGTGTTGAAAAACATTACATACCAGCAACCTTCTCAATGAGATCCACCTTTGCCTTGCCATTCAAAAACTGAGCCTTGGTGCAGAATGGCTGAAGAAGAAGCATATTATCTGCCAGAGAAACAGAGAAAATCATCACTCAAATAAGGACCTGTCCCTAAACAGGTAAAGATTGTGATTTAAAATGAATAAAAAAATTAAAACCACGAGTACCAAGATTTGAAATAAGTGCATTAATGGCTCCAATAGCAGCAGAGTGAATGGCGTTGTTCTTTGAGTTGAGGTGATTGTCTACAATTGCTGGTACCAGGATGTTGACCACTTGGGACAGGTTATCCTTTAACAAATGGATGATTTTCTGCAGAGACTCGAGCGCATGCAGGTTGACCTTACTGTTTGACTCCTGCAGTCTGGCCTTGAAGGCATCAAACACCTGAAAGAAGGATTGATGCAGAGTGAGGTTTGAGGGAAACCATTCAGAATGAAATATTTCATGATGTATTACATAATAACTTTAAAGTTAAATGTTAATTGTACATGCTAAATGTACCTACAAGACATGTACACACATCTAATCAATACCTGGGTGAGGAAAAATTACATTTAAATTCATTATGTAATACATTATGAAGTATTTCATACTGATTTTTGCCGGGTCACCCTTCAACATCTGTGACAACGCACAATACAAATAAATACTGATAGCTTAGGCTTAGGGAAAAAAAAGTACTGACGGGAAAAATACTATTGATGACCATGTTGGGGTTGTTCTGGCAGTCAGACGCTAGCTGGTCAATTCCTTTGATCCTCTCTCTGAAGTCCTTTGAACTCAGCAGACCTGAGATCTGCTTGATGTATTCACTCTTGTCTGCAATACTCTGAGTCTGTGATCTGCAGCTGTAATGGCTGTTTGACTCCCTGGAGAAGTACAAAGGGCAGCAAACATATCTTTGAAAATCTAAGCGATATAACAATGCACATTTCATGTATGTTTTCTATATAGACCATATGTACTGGAATATAGTTCATTGAAATAGCTGAAATGGTCTGATCTCCACTCCACCTGTTATTAAGTGGCTCCCTGGTTAGAGATGAGGCTCTGACTGTGCCACTGCCTGGAAGAGAGCGTCTCCCTCTGGCTGATTGTGAGTCTTGAGGCATCTCTCCAAGACCCTAAAAATGAATAAGAAAACAAATATCTTCAAGTAAGACAACACTTTAAACTCACTTAAAACCCTTGATGTATTGAAAATGTCCTTGAAGAAAATAGCACCTTTGTTTTCAGAGTGAAGACAGTGTCTCGAACAGTTGGCAGGTCTTTGGTGGAAATATATTTCTCCAGGATCTTGTCAAAGTCAGGATGGGATGACAGAGACAGCAGCATTCGACGCCCAAAGTACCTGCCACACACCAGCACAATCTGTTACATATGTTTACGTACTGTAAACACTGGCTAAAAAATAACCATATTTTCTCTACTTGTTAAAATTTCAGGCCAACAAAATGTTACAAATATATTCGTTATACTATTAACCCCAATACGTTATGATACTCAGTGGAAGGGGGAACCAAATTAAAGCACCAGTGATGTTATTCTATCCTTATGTCCACAATTCAAGAATTTAAACCAGTGATGAGTATGCATATCTCAGAGCAAGCTTTTTGACCTGGTTTACTTTAATATTTTCACACAAACTTTTTGTATCAAAAGAATATATAATCCAAAACCCACACACCTGGCCTCCTGTGATGAGTCTTGTGCAAGTTTGGCGACAGCAGGTAAAATTCTGTCCGTTAGATCTTTACCTCCTGACAGAAGACGGGCAGCACCAACCTTGTCCACCAGATTAGCCAGATGCTGGGCTGTGCATTTTCTCACCACTGCATTAAGATGACTACAAGTGAAGGAGGAATAACACAGGAGACAAAGTTCATTTTACATTGTAACAAAAAAAACAGATGTTTACAAGGAGCAAACATGTCCATATAGTCAAAAAATTAATTGTTTGTATATCGTAAGTTCAATGTGGGGGTATGGCTCTATTCTAGGATCTCTCTGCATGGCATCAGTGTGTGTGTGTGTGTGTGTTCAGTGTAGATAAGCTGCCCATACTGACCTGAGTCCACCAGAAAGCAATGCATTGATACTACGAGTCGGTGTGCAGTGCTGAACCATGCAGTCCAGAGCTGCGTCCACATCCTGCCTGATGAAGGCGTTAGTCTCTCCTGCTTTCTGCAGCAGAGCTTTAACCGTCCCCTCCAGCTCCTGGTCCATTGCCTTTTGTAAGTGAGTGTACAGGTCGCCTAGCGTACACACTGCAACCCTGGACACACCTGATCGAAGGTTCTTCACCTGCACATAACAGATGTTTTTACTGCCTTATTGAAAATACTCTCATGCTAGCATCCAATCACACATCAATAAATAAGTCACAGTGATTAAGTTCAAATACAAAGGGATCAACCCAGTGAAATACAAGTCAAAATGGTATGGGAGCGTTAAAAAACAATTCACACTACCTCTTGAATAAGACACAAGCAGATTTCATGAAGTCTGCCATGGAGTGTGTCTGAGTGGAAGTGAGCCAGACTGCGCAGGAACATCAGACCCTCGATCTTCCTCTCCCTAGAGTAAAAGTTCAAAGCCATATTCAATGAACTGCCTGGATCAAATTTAATAATATGGTTCCTCTCAAACATGACTTATGTTGTGTATTTACTTAACACCTGTAAATATGAGTTTCATTGTCAAATAATGCAGTTTAAAGCTTAATTTTTATCAATCATAAAAGGGGCCTTGGTTTTTAATTAGCAGTACACTTCTTCTCCCAAACAGTGCAGTTAGACTCAAACAAGCAGGTGTTTCTCACCAGTCTTCAGAGCTCAGCAGGCTGAAGCTCTGTGTCAGGGCCAGATCCGGCTTGGAAAACGGACACAACTCCTGAGGCTCTGCAAGATTTTTCTTTTGGCCCACAGCACCAGGAGAAAGCTCATCTAAACGGCCCATCAGACACAGCACAACACAGTTTAGATCTCATGTTACATCTCTATCAGTGTGAAAACAAGCGGTGTGTGTGTGGGCACTGGTGCATTAATAGTGGGTTGTCAAAACAAAGCATTGTGGAACATTAAACAAAGCAAATATCTTCCTCACCCATTCTATGATGCTTTGACAGTGTAATTAATGTGCAACATTTTCTAAAATCAAAACCATCTGACAGCACTGCTTCATCTATTTATTATGCCGTGGAATACAGCTTAATTGCAAGCTAGTGTCAGGCAAACAAAGTCCATGGCAACACAATGCAGCTACACAGTGATATTTCTGGAGCTTAAAAGCAGACTATTAAACATGCCTCTGTGCAGCAGCTACATTAGACGTTTAAATCCACCCACCTGAGCTGTGGGACAGTGATGGTCTTGTTCTGTTGAGGCTGGGGGCTCTCCGAACACGTGACAGGTTTTTAGGGTTGGGGGGCAGTGTAGGGGGGCTTGGCTGGTGGGGCGGGGTGAAGCACTTGAGGGGACTCTGGGGTCCTGCTGGGCTGACTGGACTGGTGGGGCTGAGAGGGGACTCATGAGGGAGAAGGTCTGCTTTGGTGGTGGGTAGTGTGCTGCCATTCAGATGCAGATCTGTATCAGAGGAAATCAACAACATAAACCATGTAAACATTTTACATGCAATTAAGAAGATAAACAGCAGTGTTTCCCCACCATTCCCTGGAAGTTGGCATTATCTTACTTTCAGCATAGCTCTAGATCACAGCACGAGTAATTTAAAGTTCCCTCACACACAGATCAGGTCAATACGAGGGCTGAATGATTTGCAAAAATAATCTGTTTATTTTTCTCTATATTGCAATTGCTATTTACTTTGTGGTTATTTTTAGGGTTCCTATTTTGGTGTTGGTAATATCAAATACTATATTAAAGAGGATGACATATCTTTTTTACTTATTGTGTTTTGAATAAAAAAAAACATACATGTGGGGAAAAAAGTAGGATTTTGTAACAAACAAAGTAAAAATAAAAAGTCACAAACAAGAGTCTGTTTGCATTGACAGGTAAGTGAATTATTTTTAGACACTCCGATTTCAAATTGACTCATTATACATGGAGTGAATTATTTCAGGCCTTTCTTTCTTTAAATGATGACCATAACCAGCACAATCAAAATCCAGAATTCAGCTTAGTAACAGAAAAAACAAAAACACCATGTCACCATTTCATTTTAACAACAAATATGCATTTAAGTTAGATGAGCCAGCAGGTCAGTGTTGGGTTTTTATCTTTCTCTTACCTTTAATGTTCAATGCCCTACTCTCCTCAGTAGGTGAGTCAGAAAGCATCTGTCTGACTCGGCGAATCTTCTCTCTTCTCTGGTCTTCCTGAATAAGCTGCCCCTCTTGCTGATCCAGACCCTGAAGCCAAATCTTGTCCCGGCCAAACCTTGTATTTTTCACCCTCTGCAGGAGATTCAAGAAAGAAAATACACCAGGTCGGACTCAACAGAAACTTTGTATGCTGGCTTTCTGTGATTTAAAACAGGGTCCAGTGTGGCTAACCTTCCCCTCATCCAGACGGGGGCTGTCACCACTGTCTGAGTGAACACGGCTGTGGATGCCTGCTGAGGGATTGGTGGGGGATGTGGCCACAGAATCCCCCTGCTCAAGTATCAAAGCAGCTCCTGGACAAGTGGATGATACTGCGGTGCCAAACATTCCTAAGAGAATTTAAATGTATTCACTAAAAGGTGGACACTGAAACCTGCTTCAACAGAGGATTTTGTAACACTTTGGCAATCCTTGTTTTACTATTTGGCATAAGGCATTAGGAAGAGAATTCACACTACAACTCTGGTGATGCTTCCAAGGGAATACTTACAATCTGTTGTGAAAAGCATTTCCTGAAACCCTTTGGCAGTGGAAAATAATTAAAAATCAAACAGTTATTTTTTTGCTAGAAATTTAGATCCACAAAAACTGACCTCTTCCAATGACCCCTTCAGGAAAATCTGTGGCAGGTGAGTTCTTGCTGCTGCCCTGAGAACCTTAGAATTAGAAATAATAATAACAGATGGATTTTACCATAAAAACAAACAAATTTTTGCCAAAAAAAAAAACCACACACAAAAAAGCTGTCATCTGTTTGTTATCAGTACTGCCTGACCTTTGGAAGTCTTCAGAGCTGTGGATGATTCACGGACAGCTGCTTTGATCAATGGTGGGGACGGTACAGTTATCTCTCCCTCAGTGTTGTTTGCTCCGTTGGAGTAAGTGACTCTCTGCCCAACAACACCTACCTCTGCATGCAAATCATTTCTTTGTTCCAATCCTAAAAAAACCCCACACAAAATTAATAAATGAACTTCATCAACCAAACTGATGAGGCAAAAGGGTTTCTCTGCTTTACCTTGAAGGCAGCTGAAGTCAGTGGACACTGAGGACCTCAGTTTTGCTGAAGGTCCTCTTGTACTGCGAGGTTTCATCCCAGAAGAGGTGGTGTTTCTGGGGCTGTTGATAGATTTGAAGTGAGAAGTTATGCTGGAAAAGCTTAGTGCTGTTTAACACCACATCAAACATAGAGGGTTTTCATTTGTCAACTGCTCTGTGACAGCATTTCATCATTTTATATAAGTATACGAACAAGTAACAGAAATAGGTCAAATTTAAAAAAATCTAAAATGAGGAAGATGGTAATGATTCTTCGGAATAAAATCAAACCAGTACAGTAAATTTAGAAAAATAGGCCAGAGTAGAAAACAAGATAAAGAACAATTAAAGTTAAAAAATGGTCAGATGTGTACTTGAAATGATATATAATTCACAACATAGTGTGCATTTCGAAACATGTTTTACATGATACAAAAGACATATGTCTAGGGTATGCTATTATTGCTGTATTAAGTAAATGCATTATTTGTAGAATGTGTTGTATCAAGGATATAATCTATGAATAGTGTCAGTAGAAAAAAATTCAACTAAACCTTGATCCTTTACCTGGTTTTGATCCCGTTGAAGCTGGAGTTGGCAACAGAGCTCAGACTAGACAGACCGCTCTCCTCACTGTCTTTCTCATACAGCATCAGCGAGGTGTGTGAAGGAGAGTCAAGACCAAGGTCCAGCCTCACAGCTGAGTCAGGGCTGTCAGGGTCTTGATCTGAACTACCAAGGCTTACTTTAGCCCTCTTTTTGGCAGCACTGTTGCGGACTGAGCGCAGGGAGTTCTGCATCTGCAACAAAAATTGGATAGGATATTATGAATACTTAATATGAGCCTTTTGGTGTAGCTGTTCATTGCTTTGTGCATTTTAGTATAGTTTATCATAACTATTGGAGTTTGCAGACTCCCACGTGCTGAGAGTTTTAGACAAGATATATAATCTATTCAAGAATAAAACTGACCTCTTGCATGTCCAGAGGATCAACCTCTTGGGCATCTAGAGCTGTGCTGCTGCTGTCAGGGTCCTGCCTCTGAGGGCTGCCTGGAGCGATGAATATCTGACTGCTTTGTGACTGGACCTGCTCCGATATAGGCATGACTGGCGAGATAGATAAGGTAGCTCTTGGGCTGGTCAGAGCTCGACGAAACAATGAAGTGGAAGAAGAACTCACAAGAGAGGCACGGAGAGGCCAGGGGGAGCATCTGCTGGAGGCTTGATCTCCTAAAAGACGTGGGACAAGTAGGATGATCACTGAGGGGCACCATCATATTTGCCTTAACCCTCATGAGTCTTTTTTTAGGTGTACACAAATTACCTT
This sequence comes from Thalassoma bifasciatum, assembly GCA_008086565.1. NCBI lineage: Eukaryota > Metazoa > Chordata > Actinopteri > Labriformes > Labridae > Thalassoma > Thalassoma bifasciatum. The sequence goes on from RPOG01005999.1 coordinate 13,945, forward strand.
TAGGTGCACTTGCTGTGTCTCTCCAGGGGCTGGTGTCCCGCTGGAGGGGGCTGCTCTCTCTCTTGTTGGGCCAGGTGTTGGACATAGAGAGGGAAGAGTCAGCGCGACGGCGTGACAGTGTTGGAGTAAGCACGCCTCCTGGGAGTGCAGCCAGTGGGTAGGAGGGCAGTAGAAAAGAGCCGGATGCAGTGGGATTTGAAGGGAGGGAAAATGTGCGTTCAACACTTGGGTTCCTTGAGAGCGTGCGTCCTTTGGGAGCTATTTTCAGACAAGGAATTCACAGGTCAGAAAACATGGAACTAAGAAACTAGTAGAAGAAACAATGCCTGAAAAAACCACCTGTTTCTTTCATCTTTGAGTGAAAAAAAGAGCAATATGTGTGCATATTAATGAGGCAGATCATTTTGATTTAAGGAGTTCTTACCAATATCTGGATCAGAGAAGTTGGTTTTAAATATGTCAGGCTCCAAGTTAAGGCTCCCACTTCTTCTCAGCCGAGCAGGGGATGCTCTCCTCCGAGAGGTTTGTGGCTTCTGAAGCTCTCCACAACCTGAACGGAAAGCACCGGCCTTATAAACTTGACAGGGTTACACAGGACTAAAATCCCACAAGAGCCTAACAATTCTCCCTTCAAACGGATGAAACAACTTGCAAAACCAGAACACTTGGAGTTAATAAAGTAAGTGTATTGCTGTTTTAGTGCTGATCAGCTGCCAGGAAGGCTTCTCTGTAGAAAACCAGAGCTGCATTTTCCAAACATCATTCACGATGTTTAGATATTGGAAGATGAGAATTAACAAAAGACTTGTCTGAAATCAGAGTCACACAAGGTTTTGTTATTGAGTAAAATTAAGCATGTTGAAAGAATACATGCTGTGAAGTTCTTTTTGATCCTTCTTCTAAAACCCTGGTTAATATTTCAAAATACATATTGAAATCTCACTCATCAAAACCCAAACTGCAATATGACAAGAGTTTAAAAAATGACTGACTTATGTAAAAGTGCGTGTATTTCAACTGCAGTGAAGTCAGCAGTCTGCAAGTCATTTGTGACGTGACCAGAAGCTCTACACCCAGAAACTGTTGCCTCATTTTTTTATACAAACAGCACACAATTACTCAGCTTGAATTTCTAATGCAGTTTCAATGCTGAGTATATAATCAGTGTTCAGCTGGGTCAATATTATATAATGTTTTAATATTTCAGGCCAAAAAAGGAACATAATTTTGATGAATTAGTTCGAACAAACATGTTGGTAGTAAACCGGCAAGCTGGAGTCTAGAAGACATGACTATTACTGTGTAACAGAGTGTAAATGTCTCACATGGCTAGCTGTAAGGTTTCAGGAATCCTTATGTAGCTTTAAAACATTCTTCCTCCTTGACTTTTCCCAGCATGTGGCAAGGAAAACACCTCTGACTCTGCAAGTTAATCCAATTTGAATCTACTCTAATTTGAGTCCAGCTGAAGTTGACCAGTATAACCACAACTGTACTGGACACCTGATGGAGAGAACGTGTGAGAAGTGACACAGGATCTTACTGAAACTAGGCACGTAGGTCTCTGGACTCTGTTTCCTGGAAAGAGGAGGGTAATCCTCGCAGGTTACCTGAAAGTGGGCAGAGAATTATTTCCTCAAATAGAAACAATAAAGTATGGCGTTCAAAAAGCTTATGTAAACAACAGGAGTGTCGGTGTAATTCCATCCGCAAAACTGAACAAAGAGAAGAGGCAGGTTCTTGGCCTGTTCAGACAAGGGACACTGGTGTTCAGTGGACCTCTTGCTACAGTAAACAGACTTAACAGGCTGAACACAAAGTCTAATATTGTCATGAAAGTTTGAAATCAATTAATGCAACCTGTGAAATCTTGGTGCACAATATATTATTATATTAGAAAGACAATTTATCATCAGTGCGCCAATTTACACCTCAATAATGAGAGGCTGAGGTTAGTCCCACTGCCTCCAATCTGATCAACAATCACCAAAGAGCACTTGGTGCGAATGCAATCAACACTAGAGCTGTAAACAAGCCATCTTTTACAAGCTAACCCCGTGATATTACCAATTATGTTTCACATCCCTTTCAGTTAGTGTGCTGTGTGCTAATGGGGTTGCTGGGAAACAGACTGTGCTATAAACAGAGGGCCGTTCAGCGGGGCCACTCGCTGGTAATAATTTCAAGAGAAAAATATGTCATGTAATACCTCTTCAAACATGATGGCATTTTTTAATGGAGCTAAGACATGCTTTTTAAAGAAATGATCTAATTTGTGAGAGAATAAAATAAGATATTCTCCGCACTTGAATTGTATCTAGCAATGAAATAATTTGTCAAAACAAAGCAATTTTCTACGACTACAATGGAAACAACACATACTCATCTTTGTGTCACTGTACTGCAGAAATGAGTCACCAGTTGTATGTCCATCAGGAAGATTAAAAAACGAACCTTTTTCTCCTTTATTTGTGTTTTTAGTGAAATAAGCCCCAAATTTTAAGGCGACATGTTCTGCAGGAATGAGTGTAAGGATACACCAAGAACCAAACAGAAGCTACGGGTGATTCAAGAGGACTTTGCTGATGTAATGTAATATCAAATATCGCCCTCTACTTTGCTCCATACACACACCTTCAAGTGAAATAATCCTATTCACTAAAGGGAAGTAAAATACCTCTTCCAATCTCTAGTAGTCTTTTTGGACCAAGATCTGCAGGCCTGAGATGGAGCGTCTCACCTTCAAGGTTTTTAATTTCAATATTAACTCAGCAAAACTACAGGGAGACGAATAAAAAAAACATGCACACGCACACAAAAATAGCCACTCTTTGGGAGCTCTGTGTAAGGACCCTACTTGCCCACTGATTGGGAGCAAATCAGTATGATCACTGTGATGCTTTCAAAGTCAATAGGAAAAGCACTCACAGGCTTCTAGAGCCTCAGCGCAGTCAACACAAGGCTGAATAAGCTCTCACCACTTTGATTTTTGAGCTTATTTTTAGATAAATGGGGAGGGGCAATGCATTCTGACTTCACAGAGGCTGCATTTGTGAAAAAAATCACAAATGCAAGAGTAAAATTTCCTTCTGTTTACAGAGTAAATGAAGCTACAGTTGACAAAACACTCCTCAACACTGTGTTCAATTTTTAAAGAGACATTAAGTTGGTGACAACACTTGCTAATTCCACAGATGGCTTGTTTAACACTCGAGATGAGTGAGAATATGGCAAGCAGATAGTGATGATGAACCCCACCTGTTCAGAGATTTTTCCATTTGGGGTACTGCACTGCTGGTCGTTATCTGTGGATGAGAAACTGGACATCTCCCAGGGTAGTTTGTTCTTTCCTTTGCCTGCACTTACAATCCTCCTTTGTAGTGGAAGGTCATCGGTGAGGGAACCTAAGCTGCCATAACTATAAAACCGCTCACAGTCTGGTTCAGTACGGTGGCTCCTGGCACTGCTTGCCCGCCCTCCATTCATCACCCAGTCCAGGTCAGCAGCAGACCCATTCTGAAAGGAGGACCTCTGTCCTGCTTTAGGCATCGCCAAGCCATACTCCACTGTCCCATCGGAGGAGAGTTGTGGAAGGACACGTCTCGCTCGTCTTGCGTGTACAGCTGCCATTAGACCTTCAGCATCCTCATTCAGTTCAACCATATCCACAGCTTTCATAAGAGGCTGCCTTTTCCCTGTTTCAAGGCAATAGTCAAAAACAGCAAACAGCTCAAGGGCAGCATGGCGAACCTTTCTTTTGTTGTCTGCCAGGTAAGGTGCAACCTCGAAGCAAAGCTTAGGGATGTTGAAATCTGTTCTTGGATGAGTAAGCAGGGCTGCCATAATAATGTTGAGTACATCTTCCCGGACCCTTGAGTTCTTGTGTTTTAGATTGCCAATGACAAGATCCAGTATTTGTTGTGGTGGTACAGCTTTCATCAGCAGTTGAAACACATTCATGTATTCACTTCTAGTGACAGTGCGAGTATCTCCCAGGACTTTAAGAGCCACTAAGACTATCTGTTTGAAATATTTCTCAACATCTCTATCTAGCCTCTGAATGACAAGGTTTAAAGCCTGCAGGGTACCATAAAATACTTTGAAATTACTGTCATCCAGGAGTCGAGGGAGAAAATTGATTAACTCCTCAATGCTGCCAGGAGGGACTGATTTCATGTCCACCTCTGACAGGATGTGTTTGAGCTCTTCCACTCCATTCGTGCGATTTTGGTAATTCTTCAGGTCCAGTAGCTGCTGGTGTAACTCCTGGGTGATCAATCCAGGAATCATTTTCAATGATCTTGTGGATATGGTCAAATTTGTGAATCCAAATATGCAACCACAATCCTGTGAGGATAATGATATTCCTCCTCTTTAATTCTTGCTTTCATCCTGAGTGGTTGGTGATGGAAAAACCACTCATCTGTTTGTCAAGCTGTGAATAAAACAGGGGAGATTAACACAGGTTGACACGCACAAAGCTAAATAGGTGCCAGTTTGTTGAACGAAACGAATACTATAAACATGTAATAACTCAAGCATAGAACTGCAACACTGAACTTTAAATGAGCTTATTGTTGCTCCCATCTATCAGCACCATGATCCAGGTTAGGAATGGCAGAGCGAACAGAAACAACCACTTGTGGCTGCAAAGCTCAGCAACGTCAGTTAACAACGGAGTAGTTGATGTAACCTTTAACGGTACAGCTGAGGCCAGGACTATCATTACAACATTAGTTGCATGTTATTTGTGTCAGTGATAAATTGATTCAAGTTATCGTACCAAATGCCATCAGTGGATTTACATCACCCTCTGACAACATATTAACGTTAAGCAGCCTAACAAGCATTAGGAAGCTACATAGGAACATATAGTTCGCTGACTGCAGCACCGTTTACACAGTGCTAAGCTAACTCGCTGCTCCGCTACAGGCATTGGTGTTTGTGTTAGAGTCTGGGTTAGCAAAGTTAGGAAAACAGCAAGAAAATAGACCTCGCATAGCTCCCGGTCGTCCTGGTTGCTTGAAGAGACGGTCTGAACGCTACGCAGTCCACATTTCCATGACATTCTTCGGCAACTACAGTTCCTTAAGTGTCGACATTTTCCACAGTTGTTTTGGCGAATGTCTGTGGTGTTAAATAATAGTAAGCTACAGAGGTATCCGCACAGAGAGGAGCCCACACACGCACACACCGAGGCAGCAAAATGGCGAATACATGTCGCAAACTGAGCGCTTCCATGGTGACGCGCTCCAGGCTCCTCCAGGTGGTAACATCACCACAGAGCTACAGCTACAGAGCTACAGCTACAGAGCTACAGCTACAGAGCTCCCCCACAGCAAGGCACAGCAAGGGGGGGACAGGGCTCACATCTTCATATCACACACTGGACTCAGGCCACACATGCCCTATGTATCAATATGTGAGGGAAAATGGATAAATAACCAATTAGATAAACCCACCCCTCTCTCTCTCTCTCTCTCTCTCTCTCTCTCCCTCTGTGTTGAAATGACATTTTACAAATGACACAGAAACAAATATACAGCTCTGGAAAAAATTAAAAGACCACTGCAAATTTTTTCCATTTCTCAGATTTTGCTATTTATAGGTATTTGTTTGGAGTAAAATGAACATTTTTGTTTTATTATATAAACTACTGACAACATTACTCCCAAATCCCAAATGTTGTCATTTAGAGCATTTATTTGCAGAAAATGAAAAATGGTCGAAATACTAAAAAAAAAAAAAAAAAAGCCCAATGTTTTTAGACTTCAAATAAGGCAACAAAAAAAAAAGTTCACAACATCACTTATGTTTTAACTTAGGAAGTGTTCACAAATCAATATTTGGTAGAATAACCCTGATGTGCAATAACATCTCTCATGTGTCTTGCCATGTTCTCCACCAGTCTTTCACAGAGGAGAGTGATGACCACAGCAATGGTTTTTATACATTTCCTTGTTAAAAAAGATTTTTTTTCAGGTGATCACCTCATCAGTCCCTTATTAGGTAGAAACAGGTGTGCTTGTGTTGGAATTCAACAGACACTGCAATGGAATGACTGTCATATATGTAGAGATGCTAATTTCTGAAAATTTGCAGTGGTCTCTTAATTTTTCCAGAGCTGAAAAGGGGTAACACATTTTGTATTGACAGAAACTGAGGCTGAGCAATTTGCAAAAATAACCTAACTGGACAAGTTGCATTTCCTAACAGAAAATGCATTGAAAAAAGCTGAAGCTGAAGGAAGTGAAAGGAGGCTGAAAATGTAGAACAGGAAGATGAAAATTGATAATCAGACTTGAAGATATGGCATGTAAGATTAAAACCACATGATGTTATCACGTCACCTAAGGATTATAGGGTATTTTTTCTTTAGGTAGACCAACAACAAAACATTGCATAGATAGGGCCATTGGATCTCATTGACCAAAGCTGAGCAACAATACAGAACTGCTTGAACAAGCACATGTTTCGAGCGGGAATTGAACCAGCGACCTGAGGATCAGGGATAGAACCATCCTCTACAGTCCTCCACTCTACCAAGTGAGCTATCAAAGAGGGTATACAGCGCAGAAAGCAGGAGATCCCTTTTGACAAGCCTACCAAAAGGCAACAAGCAGGGTAAGTGCGTCACTTAGGTGGAACCACAAAACAGAAAACCGGGTTGCATGTACAAAACGTGAGTGGCCATGGCACAACTCGAACTGAAGCTGATAACAGCATACTGGAGCTGAAGAAACAAGTTGCAGACCTGCAAAGTCAGCTGACACTTCTAATGAAAAAGATAAACCCCTCTTTGAAAGTTGAGCAAAAGAAAGTGACTGAAATAAAAAAAAACCTGACCTAAAGCAGTGAGGTCAAAGTAACACTTAATATCAAATACTTCTAAAGAAATCTAGCTAGTATAATTCATTAATATTTTTTTCTGCTACTGTGTCAATCAAATAACCAATACATTTGATGGTAACTGAAACAGTAACAATTCCATTTATAAATTCAAACTCAAAACTCAAATAATTTACCATTGCTATGGCAAAGCAGTACAATAATAATACTGATTTTGAACCATGAATTTAAACCATTTACCCTTTCAAACACTTTTAAAACAATTACATGGAAAAATAATAGCACAACCGAGGCTATTAACAACATGCTTTAGCATTAGCACTCTCAGTGGTTTGCTTGCTGATGCTCATGATGAATAGAGCTAACCATGCAGTTCTTCTCCAAAAGCAGGGAGATTCTAAATGTCTTCCTCCTCCTGTCCTCTCTCCTGGAACAGGTGTGCTGCCACAGAATTCTCTTTTACAGGGAATCAGCAGATCTTGTGGTTTTTCCTTTCTTCCTCTTGCTTCTGCTTGGTTCCAGTCTAACAGCTCAGCAGGAAAAGGAAGTTCCAATCACTTCCACCTGAGTTGTAGTTTCCTTGCAGGAAGCGCAGGGAAACTATATGGCTGGGCTCACCTTTACAATAAAGCTTGACTCAGATTTTTCTCTGGGTTACATAAGGGAAAATCACTGTACCTGTGTTGTTGGCTCACTTCATCTCACATGCCAAAAGTCTTCTCAAAAGTCAGAAAAAAGACCTTCAAAATGAAAAATTACCTCTGGTCTAGAGGTCTTTTTTCTAATGATAGACCAACAACAAAACATTGCATAGATAGGGCCATTGGATCTCATTGACCAAAGCTGAGCAACAGTACAGAACTGCTTGAACAAGCACATGTTTCGAGCGGGAGTTGAACCAGCAACCTAAGGATCACGGATAGAACCATCCTCTACAGTCCTCCACTCTACCAAGTGTGCTATCGAAGAGAGTGTACAGCACTGATAGCAGGAGATCCCTTTGACAAGCCTACAAAAAGGCAACAAGCAGGGTAAGGGAAAATCACTGTACCTGTGTTGTTGGCTCACTTCATCTCACATGCCAAAAGTCTTCTCAAAAGTCACAAAACACACCTTCAAAATGAAAAATTACCTCTGGTCTAGAGGTCTTTTTTCTAATGATAGACCAACAAAAAAACATTGCAAAGATAGGGCCATTGGATCTCATTGACCAAAGCTGAGCAACAGTACAGAACTGCTTGAACAAGCACATGTTTCGAGCGGGAGTTGAACCAGCGACCTAAGGATCACGGATAGAACCATCCTCTACAGTCCTCCACTCTACCAAGTGTGCTATCGAAGAGGGTGTACAGCACTGATAGCAGGAGATCCTTATGACAAGCCTACAAAAAGGCAACAAGCAGGGAAAGGGAAAATCACTGTACCTGTGTTGTTGGCTCACTTCATCTCACATGCCAAAAGTCTTCTCAAAAGTCACAAAACACACCTTCAAAATGAAAAATTACCTCTGGTCTAGAGGTCTTTTTTCTAATGATAGACCAACAACAAAACATTGCAAAGATAGGGCCATTGGATTTCATTGACCAAAGCGGAGCAACANTTTGACAAGCCTACAAAAAGGCAACAAGCAGGGTAAGGGAAAATCACTGTACCTGTGTTGTTGGCTCACTTCATCTCACATGCCAAAAGTCTTCTCAAAAGTCACAAAACACACCTTCAAAATGAAAAATTACCTCTGGTCTAGAGGTCTTTTTTCTAATGATAGACCAACAACAAAACATTGCAAAGATAGGGCCATTGGATTTCATTGACCAAAGCGGAGCAACAGTACAGAACTGCTTGAACAAGCACATGTTTCGAGCGGGAGTTGAACCAGCGACCTAAGGATCACGGATAGAACCATCCTCTACAGTCCTCCACTCTACCAAGTGTGCTATCGAAGAGGGTGTACAGCACTGATAGCAGGAGATCCTTATGACAAGCCTACAAAAAGGCAACAAGCAGGGAAAGGGAAAATCACTGTACCTGTGTTGTTGGCTCACTTCATCTCACATGCCAAAAGTCTTCTCAAAAGTCACAAAACACACCTTCAAAATGAAAAATTACCTCTGGTCTAGAGGTCTTTTTTCTAATGATAGACCAACAACAAAACATTGCAAAGATAGGGCCATTGGATTTCATTGACCAAAGCGGAGCAACAATACAGAACTGCTTGAACAAGCACATGTTTCGAGCGGGAGTTGAACCAGCGACCTAAGGATCACGGATAGAACCATCCTCTACAGTCCTCCACTCTACCAAGTGAGCTATCGAAGAGGGTGTACAGCAAAGAAGGCAGGAGATCCTTTTGACAAGCCTACAAAAAGGCAACAAGCAGGGTAAGGGAAAATCACTGTACCTGTGTTGTTGGCTCACTTCATCTCACATGCCAAAAGTCTTCTCAAAAGTCACAAAACACACCTTCAAAATGAAAAATTACCTTTGGTCTAGAGGTCTTTTTTTTCTCTCAATAGACCAACAACAAAACATTGCATAGATAGGGCCATTGGATCTCATTGACCAAAGCTGAGCAACAGCACAGAACTGCTTGAACAAGCACATGTTTTGAGCGGGAGTTGAACCAGCGACCTAAGGATCACGGATAGAACCATCCTCTACAGTCCTCCACTCTACCAAGTGTGCAATCGAAGAGAGTGTACAGCACTGATAGCAGGAGATCCCTTTGACAAGCCTACAAAAAGGCAACAAGCAGGGTAAGGGAAAATCACTGTACCTGTGTTGTTGGCTAACTTCATCTCACATGCCAAAAGTCTTCTAAAAAGTCAGAAAAAAGACCTTCAAAATGAAAAACTACCTTTGGTCTAGAGGTGTTTTTTTCTCTCGATAGACCAACAACAAAACATTGCATAGATAGGGCCATTGGATTTCATTGACAGAAGCTGACAACAATACAGAACTGCTTGAACAAGCACATGTTTCGAGCGGGAGGTGAACCAGTGACCTAAGGATCACGGATAGAACGATCCTCTACAGTCCTCCACTCTACCAAGTGAGCTATCGAAGAGGGTGTACAACACAGAAGGCAGGAGATCCTTTTGACAAGCCTACAAAAAGGCATCAAGCAGGGTAAGGGAAAATCACTGTACCTGTGTTGTTGGCTCACATCATCTCACATGCCAAAAGTCTTCTCAAAAGTCAGAAAAAAGACCTTCAAAATGAAAAATTACCTCTGGTCTAGAGGTCTTTTTTCTAATGATAGACCAACAACAAAACATTGCATAGATAGGGCCACTGGATTTCATTGACCAAAGCAGAGCAACAGCACAGAACTGCTTGAACAAGCACATGTTTTGAGCGGGAGTTGAACCAGCGACCTAAGGATCATAGATAGAAACATCCTCTACAGTCCTCCACTCTACCAAGTGAGCGATCAAAGAGGGTGTACAGCACAGAAGGCAGGAGATCCTTTTGACAAGCCTACAAAAACTCAACAAGCAGGGTAAGGGAAAATCACTGTACCTGTGTTGTTGGCTCACTTCATCTCACATGCCAAAAGTCTTCTCAAAAGTCACAAAACACACCTTCAAAATGAAAAATTACCTCTGGTCTAGAGGTCTTTTTTCTAATGATAGACCAACAAAAAAACATTGCAAAGATAGGGCCATTGGATCTCATTGACCAAAGCAGTGCAACAATACAGAACTGCTTGAACAAGCACATGTTCCAAGCGGGAATTGAACCAGCGACCTAAGGATCACGGATAGAACCATCCTCTACAGTCCTCCACTCTACCAAGTGAGCTATCGAAGAGGGTGTACAGCACAGAAGGCAGGAGATCCTTTTGACAAGCCTACAAAAAGGCAACAAGCAGGGTAAGGGAAAATCACTGTACCTGTGTTGTTGGCTCACTTCATCTCACATGCCAAAAGTCTTCTCAAAAGTCACAAAACACACCTTCAAAGTGAAAAATTACCTCTGGTCTAGAGGTCTTTTTTTTTCTTCTCAATAGACCAACAACAAAACATTGCATAGATAGGGCCATTGGATTTCATTGACAGAAGCTGACAACAACACAGAACTGCTTGAACAAACACGTTTCGAGCGGGAGTTGAACCAGCGACCTAAGGATGACGGATAGAACCATCCGCTACAGTCCTCCACTCTACCAAGTGAGCTATCGAAGAGGGTGTACAGGAATGATAACAGGAGATTCCTTTTGACAAGCCTACAAAAAGGCAACAAGCAGGGTCAGGGAAAATCACTGTACCTGTGTTGTTGGCTCACTTCATCTCACATGCCAAAAGTCTTCTCAAAAGTCACAAAACACACGTTCAAAATGAAAANACGGATAGAACCATCCGCTACAGTCCTCCACTCTACCAAGTGAGCTATCGAAGAGGGTGTACAGGAATGATAACAGGAGATTCCTTTTGACAAGCCTACAAAAAGGCAACAAGCAGGGTCAGGGAAAATCACTGTACCTGTGTTGTTGGCTCACTTCATCTCACATGCCAAAAGTCTTCTCAAAAGTCACAAAACACACCTTCAAAATGAAAAATTACATCTGGTCTAGAGGTCTTTTTTCTAATGATAGACCAACAACAAAACATTGCATAGATAGGGCCATTGGATCTCATTGACCAAAGCAGTGCAACAATACAGAACTGCTTGAACAAGCACATGTTCCAAGCGGGAATTGAACCAGCGACCTAAGGATCGCGGATAGAACCATCCTCTACAGTCCTCCACTCTACCAAGTGAGCTATCGAAGAGGGTGTACAGCACAGAAGGCAGGAGATCCTTTTGACAAGGCTACAAAAAGGCAACAAGCAGGGTAAGGGAAAATCACTGTACCTGTGTTGTTGGCTCACTTCATCTCACATGCCAAAAGTCTTCTCAAAAGTCACAAAACACACCTTCAAAATGAAAAATTACATCTGGTCTAGAGGTCTTTTTTGTAATGATAGACCAACAACAAAACATTGCATAGATAGGGCCATTGGATCTCATTGACCAAAGCTGAGCAACAATACAGAACTGCTTGAACAAGCACATGTTTCGAGCGGGAGTTGAACCAGCGACCTAAGGATCACGGATAGAGCCATCCTCTACAGTCCTCCACTCTACCAAGTGAGCTATCGAAGAGGGTGTACAGCACAGAAGGCAGGAGATCCTTTTGACAAGCCTACAAAAAGGCAACAAGCAGGGTAAGGGAAAATCACTGTACCTGTGTTGTTGGCTCACTTCATCTCACATGCCAAAAGTCTTCTCAAAAGTCACAAAACACACCTTCAAAATGAAAAATTACCTCTGGTCTAGAGGTCTTTTTTCTAATGATAGACCACAACAAAACATTGCAAAGATAGGGCCATTGGATCTCATTGACCAAAGCAGAGCAACAATACGGAACTGCTTGAACAAGCACATGTTCCGAGCGGGAGTTGAACCAGCGACCTAAGGATCACGGATAGAACCATCCTCTACAGTCCTCCACTCTACCAAGTGAGCTATCGAAGAGGGTGTACAGCACAGAAGGCAGGAGATCCTTTTGACAAGCCTACAAAAAGGCAACAAGCAGGGTAAGGGAAAATCACTGTACCTGTGTTGTTGGCTCACTTCATCTCACATGCCAAAAGTCTTCTCAAAAGTCACAAAACACACCTTCAAAGTGAAAAATTACCTCTGGTCTAGAGGTCTTTTTTTTCTCTCAATAGACCAACAACAAAACATTGCATAGATAGGGCCATTGGATTTCATTGACAGAAGCTGACAACAACACAGAACTGCTTGAACAAACACGTTTCGAGCGGGAGTTGAACCAGCGACCTAAGGATCACGGATAGAACCATCCGCTACAGTCCTCCACTCTACCAAGTGAGCTATCGAAGAGGGTGTACAGCACAGAAGGCAGGAGATCCTTTTGACAAGCCTACAAAAAGGCAAAAAGCAGGGTAAGGGAAATCACTGTACCTGTGTTTTTGGCTCACTTCATCTCACATGCCAAAAGTCTTCTCAAAAGTCACAAAACACACCTTCAAAATGAAAAATTACCTCTGGTCTAGAGGTCTTTTTTCTAATAATAGACCAACAACAAAACATTGCACATATATAGGGCAATTGGATCTCATTGACCAAAGCTGAGCAACAATACAGAACTGCTTGAACAAGCACATGTTTCGAGCGGGAGTTGAACCAGCGACCTAAGGATCACGGATAGAACCATCCTCTACAGTCCTCCACTCTACCAAGTGAGCTATCGAAGAGGGTGTACAGCACAGAAGGCAGGAGATCCTTTTGACAAGCCTTCAAAAAGGCAACAAGCAGGGTAAGGTAAAATCACTGTACCTGTGTTGTTGGCTCACTTCATCTCACATGCCAAAAGTCTTCTCAAAAGTCACAAAACACACCTCCAAAATGAAAATTACCTCTGGTCTAGAGGTCTTTTTTCTAATGATAGACAAACAACAAAACATTGCA
>RPOG01006000.1:0-27267 GCA_008086565.1 Thalassoma bifasciatum
GTATATTGGATTACAGTCATATACATTATATTTACAGGAAATTTCATCGAGATGAAGAAATAACATCATTTTTTTTACCAATACCTAGACAGCCGGTCTATGCCATGGAGCTTGGACAACAGGCCTATACTGAAGCAACACTTACAGCAACAGTAACACTTGCGTGATACATTAATGTAAGGCTGCACATAGGGCTGAGTGGTATGACCAAAAATTGATATCATGTTTTTTTCAAAATTATATCGGTATTTTTTTTTAAACTCATTTTCAAATCATTAAGAAAATGATAACTGTCGTAAATTTGCTTAGAATGACAAATTTTACTGTCATGAGGAGTGAATATTGTTGAAGAATATTAGTGTCCACTGTCCAGACTATATTATTCTATTATTAACACAAGTTTGAATGGCCCCACAAAATGCTGCTGTTCACAAAGAGGTGGCGCTCATAATTCTAATGAAGTGAACAAATCGGATTGCAGGACAGTTAAAATATAGAACCTTTCATTGTGCAAGTTTTGCAGTCCTGCTTCTTAAAAAAGTTGAGAATATGCCCGCAAAAACTGTGAGAAAAACAAAACAGGCCATGGAAATGTGAACTAAGATTTTCCTTAGTCAGGTAGAAGTGATGCATAAATTCAGCTAAGGGGAGACTGAGTGGGACAGGGAGTGGTACCTGGAAACCATCGAAAATGAGGCTGTGACTTTCAAAATAAAACAAACCGTGTCAAAATTAGATCTTATTTAACTTGAACTTAAAACCAATACCTCAATATTTTTTGGCTCTATCATAATACACTATATATATATCTCTTTTTTATTTCTCTTATAAATCACCATATAAAATGTATAATTCAATCTTTTAATCAATAAAATGACACCAGTATAATGATTCAACCAGATCTTTGAGTCAGATTTATGAAATTAGCAGCCAAAAAGGGAAAAATCAAACTCAGGTTAAGTTAACAAACCTTTTATCCCAAAACACACTTTATAAAGTTACAAATTTTTAGTTCTAGTGAAATATTTCATTCAGATGAATTAATCTGGCTGAATGTATCACATTTATAAAATAAATAAAATTTGGTCATGAGAGTAAAAGAAACACAACAACTAAGAAAATTACATACTGACGTCTCAAAACATTTACCTGACAATTTATACTCGATTGTCGCAATATGGTCATTTTACACATCCCATGTGCAACAACTCACGATATATTGGATATATCACCCAGCCCTATATCAATGTACACAGGGTCTCATGTTCACTATGTGCCCTCCTCACTCACAGGGATAGTAACTGTCCAGTAACAGTTACAAATCACAAAAGACACTGGGTACAACTTTAAAGCTGTAGCTTTGCTAAACAGCTGGTAGGGGCTAATGTATGCTGAAAATTAGGAAACAACGTGATGGAGGACATAGCGATTAGTGATGCATGAGAAGAAAGTCTTTCCAAGAGGAGAGCAATGTAGTCTGTTTAGAAGTTTTATGGTTTTAAAAAAATCAAACATTGCTCAAAGAATATTGCAAGTGTAAGGGGAAAGGGAACAGACGCAGCAGCACAATGCAGCATGTGAATTGAGAAATGGATAATATTCATGTAGAGACCGTACAGAAAAACCTATGCTTTTATAAGAGTACACTGTACCCTATTTGTAAGATCCTGCACCTGTTTATTATTATTATTTTACATGTGGTCTCACTTTTTTGTTCCCATAATGCAATGCAAAAATTACAAGTAATCACTGTTTTCTTTCCTTACAGCAATAATACAGAAAGATATTGTTTTAAACCATCATTATACATGCTTGTCCTGTATTTAGGCATAACATGATTTTACTGTTTAAATTCCCTCGTACATTTACAGTCATTTGTTACAGTGTAGATAAACTCAGATTTCCTTTTCAAAGTGCTTCTCTTCTGTCTTCCTCTCCTTATGTGAACACAAAGGTCTCAGTGAGGCCATTAAGGACAGCAGTGATAATGCTGCTAAATGACTTTGTATTACCCAAACTGAGTAATTACTTCTCACACTGAGAAAACAATATCACACACACTGGTTTTGCATAAAAACACGCCTAGAGAGCACCACAGGGGGGCTGGAGTCTCTGCATGAGTGTATGGTGTAGTATAAGTTTAAATCATTAATCTTTTGATCGTTTTAGCCCCTAAAATGAAGCACAGGTGTGATAAGTGGATATAGAATGTGGTGTAACACTATGACTATGATAATGCAGCAAACACCTTTAGTGAAGTGTATACTAAGCCATAATTTAATCATCTTTTCCTCCACAGAATCACTCAGAGCGCAGAGTGAGAGGATATGTCGAGTGTTCAGTCCTCGCGCAAATGTGCGTGTGTAACAGCAGGAACAAAATGATAAGCTTTGAAGAACAAAACTGTACGCGGAATACAAATGGCTGTTAACACAAAAACCAGACCCAGTCTGTCTTTATCTCTCCCTTCTCATCCTTTTCACTGTGATTTTTTCTGACACCTTGACAAATGGGGAAGATTTTGGGATGTCAACATCATCATCCCTGAGATGTCACCCATCAGTCTTTAAGAGCCCTCAGAATACTAACCAAACACCGACTTCATTTAAATTCAAATTCAAAGACAGACACAATCTGGAAGGGACCTGAGGCATTGAGACCGGGGATCATTAATACCATCATTACATGTGATTGCCTCAAACAGTCCCACAGGGAGGAGGACACTGGTACTGAACGCAGCATGATGCTCTAGAGGGAGCGGTATTACATGCTTCACACACACAGGCTTCAGACCCATAACCTTCCAGAAGTCTCCTTTTTATGAGTGGGCTGAACATAATTAAATCTAACAACTCGGGGTTTTGGTTCAGGCACTTCTCACTGGGAAACAAGAAGATACATTAACATGCTGACATGGTGGTTCCAGCCTGACGGCAGTGAGTGAAAATCATTATTATAATTTTGGTTTGAGGTGTCCCAAGAGAAGTAGTTAAATCGCATTGAGGGCTGTGGAACATGCTGGATACAAGATGTTGAGAAAAGGCTCAATATACAGTGATGACAGTATGTTTTCAGCACAAAGTAACATGTCTTAGAGTGTCTTGCTTTTCAAATGGCTACACATACAATCTTCATGCGAACTTTCCGAGGCTTGCTGAGATGATGAGGTCTACATGACATGTAACGGAAGATTTGCTGATACAATGAGATCATTGCATAAGTGATCTTCTTACTAGTTCGCTACTTGGTAGTGGGGTGACCTTAAAGCTGGGTTATGCTCCCGCACAGACATGACACATCAGGTCCACACGAGAGAATGCAAAAACTGAAATCCAAGCAAGTCATTAAGTCTTATTTGCAGTAAAAATGGTCTTATTTTTCTTGATTTGAGCCACACTCACCAGACCAGGTCATAAAAATGTCTTATATAGAATTTTTTAAGGACACAAATGAGGTCTGAATTGCTTGTGATAAGTCAAAAAAATCTGCCAATGTGAAAAGAACAATTCACCCGTGAAGTTTCTTGAAATTAGAAAGATGTCATAATACAAGAATTTTTTTTCTTATCCCATTGGCAGATGTTTTTGTCTCATTTCAAGCAATTCAGACCTAATTTTTGTCTTTCAACACCTTATAGAAAATTATTTTCCTGGACTTATCAGTAAAATTTAGTTCATAGAAAGAGTAATAGGACAAATTTGAATAAAAATAAGACGTAATAACTTGCTTAGATTTCAGTTTTTGCAGTGTGTTTTTGCCTCTTTTATTTTTTTTATTCTACGCAGCGTCTGTTGGCGTTCACTCCCAAACTGCAGGGGGCAGTACACAGCAAACACGTCTATAAGAGAACTAAACTAGAGTAGAGGAGGTTTGCTTCGTTCACACTGTTTACAACATTTATTTTCATCCATTCTTCTTCTCTGTTGAGTGTGACCACAAGGAATTGTCATCACACGATTTTCCACGTGATCTCTTTGTGATGGATGAAGTAAATGCCTGTGTTTTTGCACTTTACACAATCAGAGCTCCAATTCGTCTCTATGTTGTTAGTGCGGATCTGTCTGGCAGTTACAATTTTTCAGAGGTGCTTGATGCAGGAATTTTCCATTTCAAAGGGACCATGCAAGGGGGTGAGGCTGCTAAAATGACATCACGGACGAATGCTGTCATTTTCGCAGCCTTTCCCCCTTGTGCGGTTCCTTCAAAGGTAGAATATGCTGAGTTTTCCTAAAAATTGAAATGTAAGTTTTCACAGGAATAATCCCGCTCACGTGTCTCTGGGCCTCTGTACTCGTGTGTTTGTATCTGTGTGTGCCTCCACCCCCTTGTAGACCCCCTCCCTCGTCTGTTTTGTTGATGTTTTTTTACTTGGGACACTTCTGGGCGGAGAGCAGGAGTTGTTATGGATGATGAGCCAATCACAGCTTGCCTAGTACCTCGGTGTTGCGGATAGTGAGTGGGAGAAGCTAAACCAAGCGGCTACGATAGCAGCCAAAACGAATGATACTATATCTGCAGCGTATCTCATTTACCTGCAGGAAGTCAGGTGTACGGCTGTTAAGTTTCTCTCACGCAATGCTGCACATGCTCGCAGGGCTGTTTTTTTAACGGTCTATGGTGTGTTTACGAAGCTATGACTGTTAGCCATGCTTTTAGCTACAGTCGGAGGCGGTGAGCATGTGCAGCAGCTGACACTGAGCCACAGAGGAGGAGCCTAGTTTCTATGTTGAGTGTAAACAAACGAAGCCTATAGAAAATTCCTGCATCCCCTGCCTTTAATGTGGAAAATGTCCACTTTGGGCACCTCTGAAAATTAAAAACCAGGGTTTAAACACCAAAATCTGCCCATAGCTGTGCCCTTTACAAGCCTCCAGTTAGCTGGCCAATCAGAGGTAAGGGGGTTTGTGGAGAGGCACTTTAAAGAGACAGCAAAATAAAAACTCAAAGTATTGAACAAGGTTCGGGGGTTATCTATTTTTTTTAACCTATTTTTAAGTTTTTTTTTTAAGATATGGATCTTGAGCTTGTCTGGTAAAGAGTTGGCAGTGTCTGTAACTGTGGAAATCCTTGCTACAGCTGCCCTCAATCAGAATACTCATGTTTAATAAATCATCTGTGGCAGTGTATCCTCTTTGTTTGACTAACAAGGTTTTTGTTGTTATGTTTTTTTTCTTTTTTAAATTTCATTCTATTTGATTGTACCTGTGTCTTGAAGAAATGTTTAAAACTCAATGAACATACTGTTAAAAAAAGAGACAGCAGTTAAAATAAAGCATAACAAACAGAGTCAGAAATTAGGGTTCACTAAAACACCAGTGTGAAAGAAATGATGATTGTGAGCTGTATATCATGCTATTACAGGGTTACCAGAGTGACAGTATAAACCCTCAAAATAAATAGTTTGCCTCTCTATGGACAAAAGAGTCTTTCTGAATGTTATCCTTTGCATGTGAAACTAGTGTATTTGAATTAAAAAGTTTATCTCACTGCCTTGAAATCCTCAAATGTATAAACCATGAAGAGTTCTGACACCTCCCCCGCTGCTGTGATTAAAAGTCATCTCTATAAATGTCATTCTGTTTTATAACCACCTAAAAACTCTCAACAGGAGCTGAGAATGAATGAATGTTTTTTTTGTGGTTAGCCAAAATTATGCAAATGAATGTACATCTAGCCTAAAGGTTTTGCACAAAACAGACCAAATAACACAAAAAAAGTAGTTTGCTGTGTTGCTGTTGCTCAGATCGCAACATTTCTGGAGGCAGATTCAGAGCGAAGAAGCTTAGTTTTAATGTAGAGTTATGTTGCTAAGCTCACCACACCTAACAGAGGCTTATCAAAATACGGGTTATTATATTTTTTTCCCACACAGATAATAAAGGGAATACTTGAAGGTAAAGATTTTGTGCTCTAACAGTGTATATTTTAAAAGAGATCCTCACTCTGCCTATTAAGTTCTCGTCCTTGAGGCAGGGTGAAACAGTTGTAGCAGCGTGGAACAATAATTCAGGACTTTGTTCAAAGAATGAAAAGAGTTAAGAAACTGCTCTTTTGGGTATGCAGACAGTGTACTTACGACCATTTGAAGCTGCAGTGATTCACATTCTGGAAACTAGTCCAGAGAGTGAAGTCAGACATGATAAATTCTTAGTGGTCCTACAAAATAAAGTCTGTTCTTATACTAAAACACTATGCTCTCTTTTATTAAAGCTGTTGTAAATCCTGAGTACAGCCAACCCCACATTTTCTTCATCCTTCTTTTCAGTTGATTTGAATTTCTTTTATGGAGAATACTGTGTGTCCTAATGTGTGTGTGTGCTACCTTGCTAAAGGCCAGACAGTCTTTATCTTGGTCTTTGTCTTTGACCTCAAAGTCGTACAGAGCTTTGCCCTGAGGTGGAGTTTGGCTCAGGGGACGAAGCAGCTGGATGTAACTGGCAGGCAAGAAACCGTGGCAACCGTTGAGCTCGCCGTGGTACCAGTTGTCGTCCACTTTGCGTCGAAGGATGATGATATCCCCTTTGGAGAACTGGAGGTCACCTGGTTCTTTGCCTTCATAGGAGTAGAGGGCTTTACCGCAAGGCAGCGCTGGGATGTTCTGAAAAACAAATGCAGAAGTATTTAACACACTAATCCGTTTGAATCCGGTCTGTTGCCTGTTTCCCACATGTCACTCCCCACTCTCTCCCCCTTTCCTTCCTATCTACTCCTCTATTAGATTAAAGGCATGAAAAGCCAAAAAAAATAACTTTAAAAAAAAAGAAGGTTTGCGTAAACATGAACATGTGCAGAGCTGATTTACTAACCGGGTGCACTGTGAAATGCGTCTCTCATATGAGCAAAATAGCCTATTTAGCATGTCTACCCTAATGAATATGATGGATAAAAGCACATTATCAGAACACGCTAAATTCTGGGAGGAGGAGATGCAAATGTAATGATTAAGCACCTGCAAAATGATTTATCAAACCTGAAACTGTTTGCAGTCCATATTTTAGCTTCTATATTTAACATAATTGAAAGACAGATGCAGACTGCAACAGCTGTGGTCAAATAAAACAGACTGCAGACAAATATTCAGACAGCTTCACAACCCAAGAGATCTAAAAAACACTTTTAAAAAAATCACAATAGCTAATAATATGATATGGAGTCTAACTATGTGCGCAACAGGTTGGCACAGACTACAGACATAATATACTGTAAGTTGACGCCTCATTGACTCTAATGGGGACATAGCTTTCTCTGTCTCCACCCCCACCCTCTTGAACACCTTATCACTTCACATCCAAACCTGTCTACCTTCAAAACACTGCACAAAACCCATCTTTTCAGAATTGATTTTAATGTTTGATTGCTTTGAAATGTATTCAATGCCTTTTATTATGTTTTAAATACTGAAATGTTTCTATGTGATATTTTATATGGTGTCTTTATCTTCTGTACAGCGTCTTTGAGTGCTTTGAAAAGCACTTTATAAATACAATGTATTATTATTATTATTATTATTATTATTATTATTATTATTATTATTATTATTATTATTATTATTAATATTATTATTATTATTATCATAGTTATTATAAATGGAGCTCTTTAACGATTTGGTTTGTTATAAATGGCAGGGATGTAGTTATGATACAGGAGAATTTTACAAAACTTTTTTTTTTTTTTGTAATTTATAGGTTATTTATACAATTAGACATTTTTCTTTCAATGCTATTCCTGTTCTTACAACCATAGGCTGGAAAAAGTTGCTCACTCTGTGTTGATTCTAGTTTGGTGGCTAGGTGAGGAAACCCACCCAACGACACTGCATCACTCTCAAGCACGCAATGAGGCATCTACTTATATTATGTCTATGAAAACAGATGCTCTGTCCCAAAGAGCATGACCATGTCAATGGTAAACTTTAATTAACATTGTTGGAAAACAGAGTTGGTTTCTCTGTGGTTTGTTGCTCCCAAACGTAGATTTTTAGACTTGTAGGAAGGGCAAGAGCCTTTGTCTAGTCGTTGTACTGTATGGACAAAAATCCAGAGATCCAGATGTGGGGAAAGGATGAAAAGCTTTGCTGCAGACTGAGTTAAAAGAAAGAGCTCATTGGCTTTGTAGAGCTAACAGAGTGAGCACATGATGGTAATATCAGCAACAAAATAAGATGAACTATGTTTTTCTTTTCAAACACTTAGGAATCAAGTAAGATCACAGCGCTGTTACTGTAGTTACTGTTCCTTCACTCAGGCACTTCTGCCTGAGACAGTATAACAATGACAGAGCACAATTAAAGCAGTTATGTCTTTGTGATTACGTCCAAGATTGAGATAAATCTCAACTGAGTCCTGAACTGTCATTTTTTTAATCACAATAACACAGAAGACCGGCTGGTTTCTGTTGTGCAGCTGATATCAAGTGCGCATGTGAAGGTTTCTGGTGCGTTAGAAACTCATATTTTTATGTTTTTCTGCCTATGTCCTCTTAGGGGCCCCATAAAAACTGAACTTCAATATTGACGCATGTTTTGAAACCAACAAAACTGAACTTTAACAGCCACCAGGGAACGAAAATGTAGATAATAATTAAAATATATACTTTTGACTTTGATTCCCTCCACCTAGATCTCTAACTCCATGGCTTCGAGCTTCATTTTTCGTTCACAGTCTCTCTGCTCTCTCAAATTTTCTATGTGAACAGACGGTAGCACATGCTTAATCCTCATTTAATAGTGAAATCTGCACCACTTTTCTACCTGTTATCAGCTGTGCCTGCTACATGCCCACTAACAACACATGCGATCTTTTAGTTTGCACATGAAATTTGGCGCTTGCTGTTTGTGATCTTAGTAAATCAAGCCACATTATAGCGCAAAGAATGCATCAATGCAGCGAGACTAAGCACTTCATATAAGAGCAGAACAGCAATGATGTGCCAAACTTTGATTGTATTAGCGCATCCTGATCTCCACTCCGATCCAAAATCCTGCAAAAATGATCCTAATCCTTGTGTCTGCCAGTGTGGAGCCAATTATAAAGTCCACAGCATTGTTGAAGACTCCAGAACTCTCTGATTAGTTCATCGGTTCACAACTTCAGGTTTAGCGGCCGAGACATCAGATATTTCACACTGATGTTGAGGAGAATTCAACTGAACTCTCTTAAACTTTACAGTTTAACAAACTTTTCTCACTTCTGTTTTTCTTTCACTTTCCCTTCTTATCTTTTCTCGCGAAGTCCATAAAAAGCTGTACCTCTCTGTGGCCTCCTTATTGTGGTAGAAGTCACCACACTGTCATAAAAGGTCACAGCACTCACTAACAGTCTGGAGTTTGACTTGCAGTTCTGACTCCTTGTTGTCTAGTTCCAGAGGTGATTAGAAAATTGCTTGCTTGTTATCGGATCATGCACCGGAGAAAGTTTTCCTGAGAATAGGATGTTCTTGTACCACAGCGCTCCATAGCTCTAAACATAAAAGGCTTGGTGACAGGTGTTTTTTTTAATACATCTTACTTAGAGCAGCATTAAGTACATTTTGAGACCTCTGAAGAGGATTAAAAGCATTGCTGTCAGGCTGGAGTTCTACAGGGTTATAACAACACTAGATATCTATATTAAGGAAACCTTCAGGTCGACTGTTTCCTGAGTTTACAGAGCACTGCACTTCATTATATTCTCCCCATTAAGGAGCTAGAAGTGTGGCTTTTGTGGAATGAACCAGTTTCAACTCTCTTACATAACAATGTAATAAATTCCACCGCTTTTCATTTTTTTGCATCCGTGGTGTCCTATTTTTGAAGGAAGGTACAAACGAAGTAGCAACTCTTGCAGTGTTCGGTAAGTTAATTCATTTTAAAAAAGCCTGGGGGGCAAAATGTTTCTGAAGTAACTCTAAAACAGAATAAAATCCAATATGCTGCAAACTGTGTGCCCTGGAGACAAATTTGTAGAGCTTGGATAGTTGGATATGTGCTCTAAGTTTCGTTTTATTCCCCCCCAGCAGTATGTGAGATATGACTGGTTATTAAAATGTTTGCCAGGTAATTGCTGCTCCCACCTTGGGCCAAACAGTAATTTTGAACATGCCAAAGCGGCGTGATGCACGACTCCCTCGATCATCAACGGGATCAGGTGCTTGGTGTCTTGTTTACCACGTGACAATGACAGACGCCACCGCCAGCACATTCACCCTCGTCTTTTTAAGCATTTGTGAAGTGCTGCATTGAACTCAATTTCTGTTAAATCTCTGTTAACAACAAGGTATTGATCAAATACAGCTTGACTTGTTGCCAAACTCCTCTCTGCTCTGCACTGCTTCAAGGCTCCCTGATCATAAAAAAACAACTCTGCACTTTCAATGGATAAGTTCACAAAGCACAATGCAAGAAGTTACAGAGAAAATGTAGAATAAAATCAAAAAATCCTTAAGTCAGAAAGCAAAGGGGCAAAGAAATTCTTTGACCTAGAATTTGGCAAACAGACCTACTGTATATCTGCAGTATGAGCCCATACCTCGAAGTCTCAAAAAAGATTATCTATCAACCTCTGGCCTTTGCTGTCTATATCTTACATATTAACACACATATAGATGTATATAAGAACTAGGGCTAAGATGATAAGCTCTTATCCTGATTTGATCCTTTTATACGATGGATGATCAGGGCCAGGCCATGCTAAAAAAAAAAAAAAAAAGGGTAAACTTACAAGAATGAAGTCATTAACTTACAAGAATAAAGTCGTAATAAATAAGCTATGTCTTTATTCTTGTAATCCTTCATCATACTTTAATCTAAGACTTAGATTGTGGTTCTATGATAATGCAGAATTTTGCTATCATCATCATTTAACTTTTTTTAACACCGTTGAAAAACTTGAATGATGATGATGTCTACAGACCATTTCAATGGTAATATTTCCCCTGAAAATTCACATCACATGTGAGTCAGTTTTAAAATTTATTCAGCAGCAATGTATTTGAGCCAGCTGTTTATACTATCTTTTCAAAAGCTTGTTTTTAAGAGTAAAATGAAGTATTTATGTTTGACTTTTGATTAAAAAAAAAAAAGATTTAAAAGTTGTAGAACAAAAACATCTCAACACTTATGTGAATCATTTTTTACTCCCACACCTAATAAGAACCTGGTTTTAGAAACATACATGTACTTTTACACGTACTTCTGTCCTGTTTGTACTGTGCAGTGTGTATGACCAGGTGAATGTCTTTCTCTTACACTTTCACTTTCACTTTTTGCCTCATGATGAGGAGCAGCCATCATCAAGTGACTTGATGGCTGACGTGTGCAAATAGAGGGAGAGGCCACGGGGATGCTGGGGGTTTGGGTGATTCTGTCAGGAACCTTTTCTTTCATTTTATTTTATTTTATTATTATTTTTTACTCAATGAGAGCAGATGACAAATAAATGTTACTGTATAATTAAGTTTATGTTCAAATTTTCAGTTTGCTCTGTTTGATAGCTGTGTTTTTCATAAACTAAACCTCTAAAATTAAATCTTTGGGGTATTTTTTTTTTAACTGTTATGTTTAACATGCAGCAAATTGGAAACAGCTCCCAGGTATTAAAAGTTCCAAGTATAGCAGAAAAAATGGGCCAAAGCACTAACTCTCAGGGCATTTTCTGACTGTTTTATAGACAAAAAAGGCAAAAAAAAAATTCTTGCAGACATGTTGAGGCTCAGGTGTTGAAAGGTTAAAGATCCTTTTGCAGGGTTGTTTTTCTAAAAACTGGTTAAATGACACATTTTTGTTGAAATCTTATCAAAATCTTGTTGGATTGTCAAAAATCAACCAGAATTTATTCCTATGATTATATTCTCGATCAAAAGTTTCAACTTGAAATAGTGACATCGTGAAATAGTAGTGCCAGAGGCCGATCCAAACAACAAAGAAATGAAAAGCAAAAGTTAATTAATTCAGCTAATTGGTAGAAAACTTGACAACCTATGTGTATACACTGCTGTGTCACTGAAATCGATCATTCACTTATGTTGTTACTTTCCTGGCTTAGTCACCTTAGGAGTCTTGTGGCAAAAAAAGCCACCAACAAAAAAAAACACTTTTTTTTCTTTACGATTGTTGTCGTATTGTTATAGTAACTGGATATCTCAAGCTTTACTTACACATTTCACCACACACACCAAGACTAACACTGCAGCGTTTGGTTCACTCTTAACATACAGAACATGATCCTGAAGGAGACGGGTATTAAAGGGAAGTTTATCACAAAGAGGATCCAGGTAAACAAACACCAGGGTATAACAGAAGTGAGAATGCGTGAAAGAAAAACAACTTATTTTTCCTCACTGAAGCTGTTTGCAAACACACACACACACACTCACGGATACACAAGCTTTTGTCCTCTGTTAAACAAACTGATTCTCCCCAGACACTACACTGAGGAGAACAGCCTGAGGCTATACTGTCTGTTTGGCCATCAATGGTGACGCAATATCAGGAAACGCACACACTTACATCGAAACAACAGGAAAAGACAGCGCTGATCCTGCTGTGACTAATTCTGATGCTACTACCATCAAAGCATTTCTGCTGTTACTGTGATAACCCCCTGAAAATACCAAACATGACCGAGAGGATTCAGTTCTTACACCCGTCCACGAACAATCCCCTGATGGACGATGTCATACTGAGCCCACTGAAACGAACTGAGATGTCTGAATCCATTCATGTTATCTGGACGGGGGGAAATGTATGCAAATGAATGCAAGATGTAAATGCAATACAGCTTGGAAAGTCAGATGTGGTGAGTATTTCTGAGGGTAGTTAAGGGTCAGGTTGTTTTGGATCTTATTGTAGTTACACTGTTAACAGACTTCTGGCATCAATACCTGCTGCATTCTAACTAGGGCTGAGCCATTAATCCCAAACTAGATTAAATCACAACAGAAACAACCTAAGAGGTGAAAAGCTGCAAAGAGGTAGCCATAAAAATAAGTTTAAGGTAGAAAATATGGTCAAAAAGCAAGAACGGTTCGCAAAAAATTGGGGGAAAACTTGGGAAATAGTCAGAAAGTACCAAAAGTGTCAGAAAAAAAGAGTGAAAAGTGACTATAATGGGCAAAAAGCAGTTGCAAGTAGCAAAAAATATTGTTTTTCATGGGTTGTCATGCTGTCATTAATGTTTTCAAGGATTCAAGGATTCAAGGAGTTTTATTGTCATTCATCACATGTAAACATGGATGGAACGAAATTAGGTTACCCTGGTCCCAGAGCAAGCCCAATTGTAGAAATGAGAATGAATAAATATATACAAATATATGAATAAAAAAGAGAATAAAAGAAGAACACAATCAACTAGCCTTTGTAATAAATAAATAGAATAAAATAATCACAATCTTACAGAAACAATTAATCTTACAATCTTACAATCTTACGATCAGAATCTTACAATCTAAACAGAGATTTCAAAAATGACCTTGATAAGAAGTTAACACAACTCTGGTGGTTTTGTCCTGATAAATGCACAAAAGTGAACACAAATGTGTTTGAATGTCTACTAAAGTAAACCATCCTCACCTGTGATCTATTTGCTTGTAATCAGTGTGTGTATTAAAAAATGAACAGGGTCATTTTTGAAGTTTCTGTTGTCATTATGATTTAAAAAGAGTAAACACAGTTGTTTGATAATAAATGTTTTCACTCAACCTTTGACCATGAGTGACAGAAAGGTTTTTGTGTTATCATTCATATTTCTGAGAAAAGGCCAAAAAAATCAGAAAATTCTGCTGGAGGGGTGTAAACTTTTAAACACAACTGTATCCATATTTTGGATCAATCTGCCCATCTCTTGATTTTAGCACTTCCACATTGTGTCATACTTTAGACCTGTGGCTGCCACTTTGTATAGAAATGTTGCTAACTTCACTTGTGATACATTCAGGTACCATTGGAGACTAAAGAATCTGATAATTATGCCGTTTTTTTTCTTCAGTTTTTGGATTGGACAAATGATTTATAAATGCCATTCATTTAAAAATGAGTGTACTTTGGACCCGCCGAATTGACCTGGATTGAATTTAGAATATCTAGGAAAAAAAACAAAAACTGTTTGTTCAAAATTAAACTTTCTCTGCTTGGCTTATTTAGTGAACAATGCTTGTTAGAATTTTTTTTTTTTGGATCCTTTGAAGAAGTAAACATTCACCGGATCAAATTGAAACAGGAACAGAATAGATGCTACTATCAAATGAACATAAGAGGAGGGTTCAATATCGTCAAGGTGTTTGGAAATACTGAATTTGCCAGTACACATAAACATTCTCACAAGGTATAAGCCTTTCAAAACCCAATTTACAGACTACATACTGAAACAAAACTATTTTTCAGAACATTTTTCAGGTATTGTGTATTTTTAAAGCCACTTTGAATGAAAATCTTTAGCACATCCTCTGCTGAGGCTTTATCTCATCCTGCTCCTGCAGGAAAATAATAAGATGATGAACAATGAAGCACAATCACCAGCAGATTTTGGCACAGCTGCCTCCTGCGTGCGGCGTTTTGCACCTCTCCAGAGTCTCCTTCGTGTTTATGAGCAGGTTTGCTGCTTCCTGCTTGGTGCTGGAGAGAGAGAGAGAGCTCGTATTAGCTGGAGACACTCTCTCTCTTCACCCTTGGATGTGTGATTGATGAATTCAGCGCTCAAATGTGGATCAAAAACAAACTCTTTTGACCAATCAAATCAAAGATCCCCACAAGATTCTAAGAATTGCGTTAAAACTGAAACATATTTTGAAGACTAACTGGAATAAAATGCAATTCATAGAAAAGATGCTGAAAGAAAGAAACCTCACCCAGTCATGTTTGACCTACTTCTGCCTCCAAGGGTTAAATCTCTGAATCCTCCTACTGTTCTACTTTTACTACAACCCACACTCATTTGTTTTCAGGCTTTGACTAGACTTTGACACCTGGCTGTAGGGATTTGTTCCCACTCAAGCACAGAAAATGAGAGTGAGTGATGCTGATCCAAAGCTAAGGCCTCAGTCTTTGTCCCAGTCTGTCCAAATGTTTTTGGATTGAAGTAAGGTCTCTGAGAAGTCAAGTTTTTTTTTTTTTTTTAAATAAGAAAACACATAAAATCAGTTCTGTTTTTGTATAGTAGAGCTCTGTTGGGGAGTAAAACATCTTTGCAAAACTGTAGTTGCACAGAAAGAAGACTCAAGTCCATCCATCAAACTTTAGACGCTCGAAATCTTGGCTCTAAAGAAAAAAATCCTCATAAATCTTTGAATAGATGAGCCCAGAAGCTTTCTGTTTGAACGTGCACACCTATTCTGAGCTGTGTTTGTGTTCCTGAGGAGTGTTTGTTTGTACAGACACTAGATAAAATATCATAACTGCAAACATTTACCTCTAGGACCGGAGAGTGTAACAAGAGACAACAAGAGAAAAACCAAATAAGACATAATGAAACAGAAAAGAGAAGGAAGAGAAAGTGTACTCAAGGGGTGAGAAGAGAGACAGACAGAAGAAGAAAATAGTGTTTGATGCTTCCACTAAACCGTCTTCATTTCATTTACTTGCAAAAGCTTTTAAGTTGTTTTTTCCTACTTCATCATGTCAAGAAGCTGGAAAGCTGCTGGAAAAATGTTAAATGGAAAGTGGCTAATGACCAAACAACGTAAAGCATTAGGGCACGAAAGAAAAAAGGTGATGTGAGATATACCATCACAAATAAGAGCTCCAGTTAAATTCTAAAATTCTACAGTTTCATTTAGCAGATTCTTTTATCCAAAGCGACGTACAGCACAAACAAGAAGTAAGACATTAAAGGAAAACCTTAGTGAGTGATACAAAGTGCTTCAAATAAGTGTGATTGGTCCCAAGTGTAATAAGGTGCCAGGAGTTATAGCTAAAAATAAGAGGTGAAACATTATTCATAATCAACACAACCAACAATAAGTAAGATCAGTGCTAAAAATTTATGAAGAAATAAATGAGATTCCGGCCCCATTTACACGTCAACAGTTTTCGGGTGAAACGCAAAAGTATTGTTGGAATAGCAATTCCACAATAGCAATTTGTGGAAAAACTCAGACCAACTCATCGAGCACCAACAAGCACACCAGGTTAAAAGTCACTAACACCAACTTTCACCCTCATTCATTAAGTGTGCTGACTTGACCATATCCTCCTGCCTTAATGCAGTGAGTTGCAGCCATGTGGATGATTAGAGATTGGCATTAACGAACAGTCGAAGAGGTGAACCTAATCAAGTCCCCAGAGAGTGAACTTGTGCTGTCAGGAGCTCAGTACTGTAACTGAAACTGATTCACATTAGTTGGTAAAAACTGACATTACACCTCTGCAAGCAGCACAGAATGTAGCAATATAATGTGAGGTGTCATTTTGACATTGATGCCCTGCTTGTGATTTCATTCCTGCCATGTGTTGTGATATATGTGATGGCTACATACTGTAAAACCCTGCT
The DNA here is from genome assembly GCA_008086565.1 of Thalassoma bifasciatum. Classification (NCBI taxonomy): domain Eukaryota; kingdom Metazoa; phylum Chordata; class Actinopteri; order Labriformes; family Labridae; genus Thalassoma; species Thalassoma bifasciatum. The sequence goes on from RPOG01006000.1 coordinate 16,461, forward strand.
GTTAAAACTATTAAAGCACTTTCCACAGTGTAGGTGTGGATTTGTCTCAGGTGGTCTGTCTTCAAAAGTGTTTAGTTTCACTTCAACAACAGACAGAGGAGCTGAACAAGAGATTTTATTGTCTGTTCAGACGGATGCAGTGACAGCCACAGATGTTTCTCAATACCAGGAGTAGAATAATGATAAAAGATGACAGGTGCTAACACCTTACCACAGTTTCTACAACTCCGTCTGACAAATTGACAGACACAGAGGCAGTCAACCTTTAACCCTTAACATCCACCTAATCCTGGCCTGTATACCATACAATGTTTCAATGCTTTTAAATGTAAAAGCATAAGGTCTAGTTTTGGGAAATTTCATGTTTTAACATGTGGCTAAAGTCTACATCGGGATAAATGCAGCTGAAACACTTTTTTCTCTTTGTTTTTTTTGTGACCATTTTTAAAAATCAATCACATCAAAATGCTTTAAGCCAGACATAAGACATCAACGACATCACTTCTATACCTTGTCATCTATGTCTGGGTGAAATTTGAGCTTTCTTGGTAAAACCTTGTAGGAGTTAGAGAGTTTTTAGTCTCAGGTGACAAAAACACCAGGCAGAGTTGTACTCACTGTCCAAGCTCTAGTTCATAGACTCTGTACAAACAAAACCAGCTGTGTCAGTGCTCAGTGTCCTCTTTTTAGTCCCCAATCACTAATTGTAGCTCTTTCTGTTGCCCACATGAATGACATTATAATAGAGCTGTTCCGCAAGGCCAAGGTGCCCTATTGGCCGAAAAGTAGGAAGCACTTGCTGGCTATCACAAGCTACCCTGGGATAAAAACCCAATGGAAAATGATGGATTCACTTTTGTCTTGCTGCTAGAACCCTAAAGAAAACAAACCCAGCTTTAATTGTAACTCTTTCTGTTGCCCACATGAATGTGAATGAATGTCAATAAATAGGTCTCGTCAACGATCTAAATGGCTACAGCCAGCGTTTTTTGTGTTTTGTTTTTTTTTTACAGCGAGGTGATTAATTCAGTGTAGAGTGATTGACAGGCATTTTAGCCATCAAATGACAATATAATAGAGCTGTTCCGCAAAGCCAAGGTGCCCTATTGGCCGGTAAAGTAGGGAGCACTTGCTGGCTATCACAAGCTACCCTGGCATGAAAACTCAACAGAAAACAATGAAGTCACTTTTGTCTTGCTGCTAGAAGTGTAAAGAAAACAAACCCAGCTCTGCCAGATTCACATTAAGGAGGAAATGCTATGAGACTGCAAAGCCACTATTTATTATAAAACACAACGGACGTACAAACAACGGACTTTACAGAAGAAATTTCACCACTTGGAATAATTTCATGAAACAAAACGTTTGATATGTTTGAACGCTGGATTCCTCTGGTTGAGAGGAGAGTGAATATTCTAGGTCTGGGGCTATGGATGTGACGTAGTGACCCCAAAACAGGTGGGACATCCCAGTTTTTATGATCAATATTTGACAATTCTTTCAATAACTATGAGGAAGAATCTAAGCTTTCTAACGGGGTATAGAAATTGTTTATGATCTGACAACCTTGAGCCATTGAGGGAAAATGGAAAGGCAGCACTCCTGCATCGCACTGATGAAGTGCTTTTGTTCCTTTGAGCAAGGCGGTTAACCCCAACAGCCCTGGAGTAAGTAAGACTGACGGTAGAAGAGGAAAGTGTTGGATATGAATGTAGATGAGAACCAGAGGCAGGAAAAAGGGTTAAGTCGGGTTAATGGAAACTGAATCACAGCAGCATCATCTCACTTATTTTCTCCGTGTCTCTCACCTTTCCTCTCTCCTCTCTCTCACCTCCTTCTTTTCTATCTGTCAACCTTCTCCTTTTTTCCCCCCCAGTTTTATTTCTCTCTTCCTCCTCTTTTCCCCTGGGGCCATGAGTCTGGAGTGACCCCGCTTTGGCTGCTGGAGGGCCTCATCAAGGCGCTGCTGGGTTAACTCCCTGATCTTGGCAGCTGGGAGGGCATCAGCTCAAAGTGAAGGTGGGCTGCCGTCTCTCTTCACTGAGCCGGGGGGGCAGCAGGGGTCAGTCTGCCTGAGGGAGGCCCATACTTTAGAGAGGAAAAAGACCCCACCTGAATCCAAACAAAGCACTTAATCTTTCCTCTGACCTTGCGTTGTACATTTTCCTGTGGACAGCTGATCAAACTGCAGGGAAGTGTTGTGATGCTACAAAACTACATTCATACCATCAGTTTGCTTTTATCTTTTCATGTATTTGTTCAACTCTAAAGCAAAATACGCTTCACGATGAAACAGAATCGCTTTTTGTGAAGCTGTTTCAAAGATGTACTGAGAATTTCAGACACTCTGAGACATCAAAAAGAAACAAGAAATGAAAAGTGTACGGTGCAGTGTTTGACCTTGCTTTAACTTTCTCCTTTCTCTTTCCTTCATCATTTGAACTCAGTGAGTGATATGATTGGCTGGTACAGAATCAGTCCATACATAGTATCTCTAGAACCCTGTAAAAGCGTCTTTTACATTACTCCATGATTGCTCGGGCAAGTTCACTTGATGGAATTTTGTTTAAAATTGAAAGAAATTCACAGAATCTGTCTTTATTTCTTTGATGATTCTATCACAGTGAAACTTCCTGTAAGCACAGAGTTGTAAAAGCCATGGCCTCTAATTACATAAAAGAAAACACAAGTGATTCATTCATCTTTATTAACATCCAAGGTTATGCATTTTGTATGTACATTTTGTGACACCTAGCTGTAGCAGGCGAAAAATATATAAAGTATAAAGTAGATGAACAAAACCCAGCCACACTTTTTGGAGATGTATTTTTGATGCATTAAAGCTCAGGGTGAAAGAAAATCTCTTGAAATGTTCTATTCAGCTCTCAAAATGACAAGCCTCTGAGACTACTTCACCTACAGTGAAAACAGAAAATGAGATTAACATGTATTAACTAAAAGCCTAAAACTGAATCCTAGGTGTCATATTGTCAGGATGATGATGATGAATAGGCCAAAAAAAAAAAAGCTCCTGGGAAGAAATGAATAGGGAAATTCTGGAGAGACTGAGATTTCGTGCCTGGATGCTGAGGCAACAATCAGCTTCCTTAATCAACTTTTTCCTTTTTGCAAGTTTAAATCTGTCACATAAGATGGGTGGAGATAACTGGGAGCGCTCTTCTTTGTTAGAGTCTGAATCACAGGTGCTGCAGTGAGAAAAGTGAGAAAATGATCTGTTTAAAGGAGTTATTGGATGTGTCAAGAGTAAAGGCAAAAGAAGGAATAAGTCAGAAATAGAGTATGTGGAAAAAGTCTTTGCATTGTACACACACACACAAACCTACCATAAATACGCATTCTGTCTTTTTCTACAACTCCAATTCCAATGAAGTTGGGAGGTTGTGTCAAACATAAATGAAAACAGAATACAATGATTTGCAAATCTTGTTTACGTGATAACGACTTCAATTCACTTCAAAGACAAGATATCTATTGTTCACACTGTAAAACTTGATTGTTTTTCTGCAAATATTTACTCTCTTTGAATTGCATGCCTGCAACATGTCCCAAAGAAGCTGGCACAGGGGCAACAAAAGACTGAGAAAGTTGATGAATGCGAGAAAAAAAAACACCTGTTATGATGAACCTTTCTCAGGTGAACAGGTTCATTGGAAACAGGTGAGTGTCATGATTGGGTATAAAAGGAGCATCTCTGAAAGGCTCAGTCCTTCACAAGGAAAAATGAGGTGAGATTCACCACTTTGTCAACAACTGCGTGAGCAAATAGTCCAATGATGCTTTGTGTACAATAAAAAAGAATTTAGGGATTTCACCATCTACAGTCCATAATATCATCAAAAGATCCAGATAATCTAGAGAAACCTCTACACGTAAGCAGCAAGGCCCAAAAACAGCATTGAACACTTGTGACCTTTGATCCCTCGGGCAGCACTGTGTTGAAAACCAACATCATTGTGTAAAGGATATTAACACATGGGCTCAGGAACACTCCAGAAAACCACTGTCAGTTAACACAGTTCATCACTACATCTACAAGTGACAGTTCAAACTCTACCATGCAAAGACGAAGCCAGACATCAACAACAGTTACAAACACCGCCACCACTGGCTTCTCTGGGCCTGAGCTCATCTGAGATGGACTGAGGCAAAGTGGAAAAGTCTTCTGTGGTCTGATGAGTCCACATTTCAAAATGTTTTTAAAAATCATGGACGTGGTGTCTTCCGTGTCAAAGAGGGAAGCAAGAACGGGAAAAAAATTTCAGCTCCAAAGCTTCAACAATTAGTGTCCTCAGTTCACAAACATTTATTTAGTGTTTCTAAAAAGGAAGGTGATGTAACACAGTGGGAAATATGACCCTGTCCCAGTAAATAATAACAATAAAGTTTATCAGTTTGAACAAAAAATAGGTTAAAAAGGTTTTGAAAATCATTGTATTTTGTTATGAACGTTTTATACAAAGTCTCAACTTCACTGGAATTGGGTTTGTAAAAGCCACAGATGCTAATCACAGCATCACAGGGGTGAGAAAGCTTTCAGGATCTGCATCCGTGTTTGTGTGTGTCCCCAAGGGCAAGGGACAAGTCACACACACACACACACACACACACACACACACACACACACACACAAGTCCCTCTATCAACCCAACCGAGGCTCCCATCTGTTCCAATCTCTCTGTTTGTGTGTGAGTATCTGCTGAAGCCGAGAGGTGACTTGTCTAACATTGGGCTGACTGCTCTGTTCAACAAGGCTACACACACACACACACACTCACACACACACACAAAGTTGTTTCCCGCTGACTGACAGATCGATAAAGCAGTCCCTGTGGACCTTTTAGACCGACTTAAAATTTTTATTGACTTTTTTTTTTTTATCATTACCTGAGTTTCGCACTGATAACAACAAAACCAATACTTTTTTGGTTCCACCACAGACTGCTGAACCCCTCTGTTCCTCTAAAGGTGATTAAATCTTGCTCACAGCTGTGTGCAAGCATTAATAGGCCAATTCAAAATTGGACATTTGAACAACACAAAAAGCTCCACAAAATAGGAAAGTTATCAGAGTAAAATAATGGTCAGACAGCTGTGACAGGTATTGTTATGTTAAAAACAGATGCATGAGTTAGAGTCAGTATGCCTCTGTGTGCATCACATCATTTAGTGCAGGAGAAAAAAACTCCCTACGTGCAAATGTGAATATTATAGCTGCTGCAAAAAAGATAATGATACATTTTCTTCTTCTTATTTGCATGGTCCTATTAACAGTCAAGCTAAAGTTTATATTATATAAATCCACTTGCTGCTTTCTCAGCCAATCACATAGCAACAACAGCCTTTACACTTGTAGACAAGTTCAAGGAAACGTGCTGAAGCTCAAACTGTTTATCATAATGGAGAAGAAAGTTGATTTAAGTCACTTCACAAGCAATTCCGGTGTCTTTTTGTCTAAATATCCTGTAAAAGACATTTTTTGTGGACTTTAAAGATGAATGGGGTTTTTATCAAGTATAAAAAGAAAGTTTTTACCAAATATAAGACATAAACACTTGCTTTGTTTTTGAACTTTTTCAGTGTAGTGTTCGAAAGCTCTGTACAGAGTTATCCAAACCACCACAAACTGCAGTGTTATAAAACTTAAATGCACTAATGCAAACAAATCACCTCACACAGATGTTCTTTTAAAGCTCTCCTAGAACAAGAGGTGAGAAAAACATTTCTTCAAGCGGGAACATTTTGTGACTCACAGTGTGATGACTCAAAACAGCAGAAAAACAACGGACTTTGAAGGAGCTTTCCTTTGTTTTGTACACACACACACACACGCTGACACACACACATATAATATATATATTTCTCTGCACAATAAATTCATCAATAGTAAAAGATTGACTGAAATTCTTACACTTCCTCACAATGATTTTATGGAAATGAACCAAAAGTGCTGCAGAGCAAAAAAACTGTTTTTTGCTCATTTCATGTAAAACAGTGTCTGTGAAGTACTTGTTAAAATCCTTCCAGCACTGTTTTATAAAACAAGTATGAATAAGTTCACTTCAAATAGCTGCACATGTAAACATTAACGCTTCATTTACCGTCAGCATTTGGCCACAAATTATTCCTAATATGAATAGCCATATACTATTTTCGTTAAAGAGTGGTTATTAAGCTATCCCAATATTTTTAACATTGATGGAAATAACCATGCCAGAAGTCTGAATCAAACGTGCACATTTATCAACTGCTAGATACTTAGCTACAGAAGTCTTGGTCTCTGGGAAATGTCGGTTTGAAACAGTCTGTTCTCAATTGTTAAGGTTATGGCATAAGGATTTCCTTATTGGTGCATTACACAGTGGGGGGGGGGAGGGCCTCAAACACCAAGGTCTGCTCAGAGCCCCACCCCCAACACGCCTCAGGGGTGTTGGCCAATCAGAGGGAAGGGGGTTTGTTGAATAGAGAGCCTTAAAGAGACAGCTGCTAAAACAGCATTTTAGATTGAGGTTGAAAACACATTTTCCAAAACAATAGTGGGCGATAAACAGGTATTGTTTGAGCTGTAAAGTCACCAAGAGCACCGGAGGGTGAGTATAAACTCTAAAAAAAGAGCACAGTACCTCATCTGAAAGGCCACACTCACACACACCTTCATAATTAGATAAGTGCCTCAATGCCTACACACACACACACACACACACACAAACACACTAACCTAATCAAATGAATAATAAAAAGCCTCCTTCCGTCCTTCAGTTTACAAAATGCAACAACCTCGACCATTTACCTATTACAGGAGTGTCAAATGAAACTAGACACCAATTCTTTCAGGTGTTGACAACACAACATATGGTTTTTGAACTTTTAAATAAAGTCATTTCTTTGAAGCCATTATCAAATAATGGATCTGCTCTGTTTTGTTTTTTGTTTCTTATGTTTGTAGCCTCCGACAAAAAAATCAAACTTGGAGCCATTTCTGCTGAGGAAACAGTGGAAAATGAAAACTAAAGAACTTTTAATGTCAGAGACATACCGTATGGTTTATGTAAAGAAATCCTCCCATTCGACATTTAGATAGTTGTCCATCTGTTTATCGGATCCATCCATCCATAGCACTCAAAGCATTTGGGAGAACGAGTCTGTTTTTTATGCATTTGACCTCCACTAAATCGCTGGACACTTCCACAAAACTCTTGACACAAGTTGCCTTCTGGCAGTGTCACGATCACTAACCCTGCCTGAGGTTTCAGGTCACAAGAGGAAGAGTCTTGGCCAGTGTCTAGGAAAATGAGCTCAGACCTCACAGGCTATTGAAAAAACAAATCTGCTCTACCTTGACCAGCTTTCTCAAACCTCTTCACGCTAATTTTCAGAATACAGAAATGCATGAGTGAAAATATTCAATTTCTGGCACATGAGTTACGAGAGCATTTTGAAACAAAAGGAGAAACTTCACGCTCGTTTTGTAGAGTGTGAAATGGAAGGTGCTGCTGTTATAGGTGAGGCTGAGGAGAAAATAGAAGATTTATTGTTTGGTGGTCAGTGCACTCGTGTAACCAATAACGGAAAATTTGTTCAGAGGTGGCTCATCTCACAGCCGACTTTCATACAAAACTCCTCAGTCTTTCATCTATTATATATTATGTTTTCAAACTGTTTTGTCTGTTCTCTTTTCTGTACTCTAGCCCTGTTTGTTTCTGCCATGATGCCCTGTAGAAGTGGGGATACAGAAGTTTATGTCAGCATGAAACACTTTAGTTTATATTGGCAAACTGCGCAGCATTTTTCCCTGGTGGGGTCAGGCGGCGTCGGAGCTTGGTGCTCTTAACAAGCGTCTGACTTCTACAACTGTAAACTGCCTCGTCACTGGAGCTGCTCCTCGGGGGGGAGGCAGAGACACAGATCTGACACTGGATGAAACTGCTGCAGTGAACCAGATAAACAGACTGTACAAAGAGCCTGGAGCCTGCACTATTTCATGGCCTCTGTAGCTGTTACAGTCTGTCAGGTCTAAAGTTGATATTAAGCAAAATTAAACTTCTCAAAATGCTGGATTGTTATTTCAATACTGTATATTTTCTTTTTTTTTTAGCAGTCTGAGAAGAACTGTTACTCCAGACATTAGCTGGCAATATGAAGCTTTGACAGATTGAGGGGCTGTTGTCGGCACATGTAGACATGGCTACAACAGAAAGACAGGGAGGAACAAATGCCTAACATGTTCTCAGAAAGAACTGGTGACTTTGGTTTCAAGGCAAGTTTTTATTGCAAAATCCACACCAACTCTGTCTTTTTTGTGTTCCGACCCAAATGCGCTGAATTGCATTACGATGCTGATTCTGCATTGGGTGTATTTGGTGCCATTTTGATAGATGTGGTTAATTTTGTCACAATGTGTCATTACCCATCATTTATATTTAATCCATTCATCACAATGAGTTACAGTCAATGGACATCTCCTCTAAAGACAATGAAACATTTCTGTTTGTTCTCAGACAAAAGCACAACAACTTACAGGAAATGACAGCTTGAACAAAACTCAACACTGTGAAGAATCTGTCACAATATATGACTAACAGATTTATGCAGCTTGTTCGATCTGAACGTGAATGAACTTGCGCCACATAGTAACCAATCACAACTGGTTACATAACTTCTCTGTAGGCTGCCAAATACACAAAAATCGCCAGATAATAGCAGTGGACCACCCAGTAACTAACTCACAGTCTCATAAAGAGTATGAGGTCAGTGTCTCTTGTTGTACAAAGGGCCCTTTCTGTGGTAAATGTTGAAGAATGTCACAATCAAAAAAAAAAAAAAAAAAAGAATTAAAGAGGGGTATTATGCCTCCTTTTTTTTTGGTTACATCGTGCCCCGCTGGTACCTTTACATGATTAACAGTTCAGGAACACCCACTTTTCTCATACTGATGTTTTCAAAACACTTTATTCAAGCCTTGTTTTAGCTGCTGTGTCTGTTAGGCTCCCTACTCCACAAACCCCCTTCCATCTGATTGGTCAGCCTCATCAAATCATTCTGTGAATAAAACATCATTATTTCAGCAAGTCCCGTGAAGCTTGTAGATGTGCTACTTATAAAACTGACCCCTTTGAACACTTAGTTGTCATATCCGAGGATTTCCACAATATATCAAAAATTAGAAGTTAAAAAATTTGCTCATGTCTAGTGTGAACATCCTGCATTGTTGCTTACTATCAATGTTTAAAATGCAGGAAAGCAGAGTACCCCCTCTTTAATGATGTACTGCAATGAATAACAGAAACTCAAAGTGTAACTCATGGTTGTTAAAATAGTTCTGGTACATTCAAAGACGATGAATGGTAATACTTTGTAGGTGTGCACGCCCTGGCCACCACTAACCCCTAATACGACTCTCGGTCATTTCTCAAGGGAGAGTTTACCTAGTTGCTACATTATTCTTTGTAGTAAGGACAGAAAACTGCGAGTCACAAGATATTTACCTTGTGCATGTGCATCAATACGCATGCATCGGGGCGGAACTCTGCTGTGCACAAGCTTAAACTAAGCTTATTCATTGAAAGAATAAAGTACAGACCTGTTCTTGAGGTAATGTAAGCTCAAGGGATTTTTGTTGTGATTTGATGCAACATAGAAAATGGAATGAAATAAAATCATCCTGGACCTCAACGGGGAGTGGGGGTTGATATGGGGGGGGGGTTACAGCAACCCTAATGTAATGGTTGGGGAAACACTAGATATCATGTGCTCCTCTCTCCTGAACTGTTTAGTGATTGTATATCAGGTTCTGACTGCTGCTAAAATAAAGATAACCGCGCTTGCACAGCCACCAACAAAGAAAGGGCTCCAAGCTTAACTTGGCCCTGCCATCATCATCATCATGGGCCAAAGTTACTTTGCTAGAAATTCGATCAACCTTTGACCAACTGTCTGGACACTGTTAGAAATCACTTCTCACTCCTCAGTGTCTGCTCCTATTTAACCAGATATCCATGCAGTTTAAGAGATAAGAGGCACTGATGTCAAAGAGTACTGCTGCCTTTTCTTGTCATCGTCTGAAGCTCTGATGAGCTGTAACAGCGGATGAACTCTATCCCAGCGGATGTTTTGGAGACTGACATCTGCGACTGAAAGTGGAGCTCACATGACAGCAGAGTCTAAAATCTTCATATGTCTGCTTCAAAGACACTTCAGGACAACGTGTTTTCACAACAGAAGTGACAGCCTCTACTTTTGTGAATGGAGACAATGACGTGTGGCAAATCCCTGGCTGAATAATTGAGAAAGTATTTATTTGTTGAAAATAGAGATTAAGATTAAAGTTAATTTGAAAATATTGCATATCGGAGTAATGCGTGCACTGTCTGTCAGGAAGGGAGACTCAATTTCAGAGGTTTCACTTCAAAGGCAACATTTGCATACAGGATAGAGGATGTGGAGGCGCTTCAGGTTAAGTGAGCTTTGAAGGAAATAAGGAATTAAAGGGACTAAATGGTCGTCTCTGGAGTACTGGAGCACATTCTGGATTCAATCATCTGTCGACTCTACGGCTCAGCAACACTAACATTCCCACGCCGAGCTGCTCTGTGTGTGTGTGTGTGTGTGTGTGAGGGATGTTCGATGGGACAGGATGTTCCACTCTGTTCACATCCCCATCCATTTTTCCGGCACCAGACTATTTTCTGTACCCTGTAGTCCATCTATTCACCTCCCTGCAGACTAGCACGCGCACTTTCTCTCTCTTTAACTGTGATTACTCCTCTCGCTCAGCCGTCCTTGGAGGGGC
>RPOG01006001.1:0-27258 GCA_008086565.1 Thalassoma bifasciatum
CCGCATGTCTGATACTCCTGACAAACTTTCCACAGCCTCAAGAAGAAACAGATTTTCAGGACAAAGTCTTGAAAATGAAGCCTCTAGTTCAGAAAAGGTTGCATCATTCAGGCTATCAGCTTATCGCCAATGGGCCAGATTAATTAAACTGTCACGCTGACATTTGAACAGATACCACCTTAAAACATCTCTTTACACTTGAATGACTCGAGGCAGGGGAAGGGGGACACGCTACAATGAAGCCTGAAAAAATGCGAAACATTATACTTTCTTAGCGGCTTAGCAGCAATGTTTGTAGATACTTATAATACCCAAGGTTATGTTTATTAATCTAAAAAGAAGTGTCCCAGAATAAGAGCCTCTCAGAAAGTTTAAAATTACAACTGTCATCCACACAATATGTCACACAAATCTGTTTTTAATCTTACCAACTTTTAAGCATACTTTATGATTAAAACAACTAAAACAGAAGGTGGTTTCATTCGTTTATTCATGCAAAAAGTTTTAACCACAGCAGCATTTGTTGCCTTAATTGTTATTTGTTTCGTAATTATTTTCTGTGCTTGACACTGGGTCGTCTTAGATTTGCTGCTATCATAATATGTCAACAGTAAATCACCAATAAGTTCTTATCCAACAATAGATGACCTTCTTTCACAAAAACAAACCACAGTTCAACCATGGTTTCATCAGGTTTGTAATGTGCCACATGCTTAAAGTTCTTATAAGAACTCCAATATACAAAGCACTGACAAATTCAAATCTTCAGCTGTAAAACATAATGCAAGATTAAAACATTGCAAAAAGAAAATCTCTAAAATTTTGAGGCATCTTTCTATATCAATACCCTGATTTAATTATTACTGTCATATTTACTCTACAAAAGTGCTGGAAATTGGTACAGTTAAGTACTGATACTGATTCCAGGGCATCTGTGCTCTTTGAATTCAAATGTGAAAGGTACTCATCCCTAGTTTTATAGTCTTTATTTAAATTTATCTTTTCCTATATGTCTGGGCTGTTGGTCCACGTAAAAATGGCTAATAAAAACCTGAATCCTTGTAGTATGCACTTCAAAATTCCACTTTCCCAATGCAATTAGACTCTTCTAGTTTCTTTCTTCCTGTCTATTTGATTCATTATGAAGCATCATCTTGCAATTTTTTTGCAAAACCATAATACCATAACAATACTCCTGGCTCAACCAATGGAAACTAAGCACTGGTTCCCAACCTTCTTTGGGAACCCATGTTTACATCACAATTTTCTGGTGACTCAAAGACATTTCCTTTCTTGAATTAATGTCTCAGCAATAACATGAGGCTTCATTGCCCAATCAATGACACACTTCACCTCTGGGACACTTTCACTTCTCACTAAGAAACTGTCATAACCAGGGGTGTGCACAGACATTTTGAAGGGCTGGGGCAAAAGAAAAAAAACAAATCCTGTGCATGTTTTTGCTCCCAAGAGAGCACTTTAGTAGTGTTTTTCAGCTCTCAGGAAATCAGTTTGTCATGTTCAACCAGCCAAAGGGGCAGATTAGTGTATTTCCCTATCAAGGAGGCACTTTAGCATTTGTTTTGGCTCCCAAAAAGACAGCTTAGCACATTTTCTTCATCAACTGCACCCCTTGCCCCCTCTGTGTACACCACTGGTTTCAAATGTGATTTTTATGTTATCAAAAAGGACATTTTTTGTTGTTGTTTGAACTTGAGAATTTTGAGTTTCCTTTCTTGAGATAGTAAAGGAAGTAAGTAATTTATTCGTAAGTGCTATTTAATATAGCACTTTCACAAATCAAGATCGCAAAGTGCTTCACAGAGAAAAGATCAAAGAGCATAAACATTATAATCACATCAAATAACAGTAAAAGAACCGTGACATCATAAAAACATCAGTCTATGCAAGCAGAGCCAAAAGCAATCTTAAATAAATGTGTCTTTAAAAGCTTTTTGAAAGACTCAAAAGAGACAGCCAAGTCGACATTTAGAGGTAGGGCGTTCCATAAAGGAGGTAAAGTAAGTTTTTCTTTCTTCATGTGGCCGTCATAGTGTTACGGTTCCTTTTGGAACCGTCTTTAGTGAGGAAATCTTTCCATTTGTTTTCTTTTTTTCTACTGACTGCAAGTTTGTGTTTATACAGGTTGAAGTGAGGGATTTCAAGCAGTGGTATCTTAGACAAAAGACTTCAAACTGTGAATGATGTTAAAGGGGGAAATACAAGGTATTTAGAACTGGGGTATATAAACTTTTTATCGGGGTCATTTTGGGAGTTTCTGTTGTCATTATGATTTAAAAAGAGTAAACAGTTGCTTGATAATAAATGGCTTCACCCAACCACTAAGCATGAGTGATTTTTTTTTTTTTTTTATTGTTCATATTCTTTAAAAAAAAGGGCAAGAAATCATAAATTCTGCCAGGGTATGTAAACTTTTGAGCACAACTGTTGTTTTATATGCTGCACTTTATTTGATAGATTTATATTCAAGAAAGTAAAAGTATATTATACAGTTGTTTCAGACTGTGTGTGGTGTTTCAACTTTACTAAGAATAATGCTTAGTTTGATCTTTTTTTTTTCTTTTTTGCTTTACTAGACATTTCAGGTGACCTGATTTAAACTTCAGGTGACCTCACAAAGGGTTGAAAAACACAGCATCAAAGAGATTATAAGGTTGTTTTACAGGAAACTCTGGTGTCAAACATCTTGGGTTTATAAGTGCTCTAATCAAGGGTGACCAAAGTCCACTTCTACCTCAACATGTCTTTTCCTTTTTGGCTGAAAATTATGTTATTTTATAAAATCCCCCAAAATGTCTCAGCTCGTTCTATAGACAGTTGATATATTATAGAGCTACACTGGTCAACTGGCATCATTCCATCACCCCAACCTCAAAGTCAGAAGTATGAGATGAAAAGTCAAAATATTTAGATAAAAAGGCACAATTGAGATAACAATATCAAAACTGTGACATTAAAAGTCAGATTATGAGATGAAGAGTCATTTAAGAGGAGAAGACACACTTTGCACTTTTCTGCATTTACTTGTATGTTACTCTTCATTTTTGATGATGTGCTCTGGATTGAACATGGTTAGTACTTTTGTGTATTCTTATTGTGTGTCCTATTAGGCATCCTGTTGTGTATTGTTTCTGTATTTTAAACTTTTAATTGGGTCTAATTGTCATTGTCTATCTTGTCTTTTGTGTGTTAAGGCTGCAACGCTAATTCCCCTTGATGGGACAATCGAGTGATTCTGATTCTGATTCTGAAGAGGGTGAAATTTAGAGATAAGAAGTTGAAATTTCAGATAAAAAGTCAAAAAATGAGATAAAAAGTTAGAATTTTCAAATAAAGTCATGAATTGAAAAGGAAAGCCAAAATTTTGTAAAAATTTTTAAGAAAATTAGATTCTAAAGTGAAAATCATGAGGGAAAAAGTCAAAATTTGAAATAAAAAATAGAAAATTTGACTTTGATCTCAAAATTTGGGACATTTTATTTCCTAATCAGACAAGTTTTTGATTTTTTTTTTCAACTTGGAGGAAATCAGCTTCTATACATTATTTAAGTGAACTTTATATTAAATTTACACTTTAGACATAAGATGAATATTTTAAGTAAGTGTTTTTGTTTTGAATAAGACTGAAAAAATATATCGTTTTCGTATTGATATCCAGATATGAAAATTCAAGATATTAATATCCCAATATCTATTATACCAAAGACATCAACAATGTAGATTTTCCCAGCTCACCCTGCTGTGAGACTGTTGAACTCTGGTGGTCCCCTTTAGCGCCCCCCCTCCCCGACAAATGCTCACTGCAATATTTGCACAGATTGTTATTATTTTATTTTATTCTATTTATTTATTACAAAGGCTAGTTGATTGTGTTCTTCTTTTATTCTCTTTTTTATTCGTATATTTGTATATATTTATTCATTCTCATTTCTACAATTGGGCTTGCTCTGGGACCAGGGTAACCTAATTTCGTTCCATCCATGTTTACATGTGATGAATGAACAAAACTCCTTGAATCCTTGAATCCTAAAGCTGAGACAGTGACATAACTATTGGTGACTTTCTGTTAATACTGATGACTGACAGTGAGCTTGGATCGATTAACCAGACTTTACACATCCTGTTATATTATGATGCTTTTATTTTGCTGAAAAATGCTTAGTTTCCACTAAATGTAGAGTCTTATTATATCGTATTGATATTGAGATATGTGGCATTGATATCGAGATATGAAATTCTGTCCATATTGTTCAGCCTTAGTTATGAAGCTACTTTTTTGTATTTCAGTATCTTTGGGGTTTTGCAGTATCTTCAAGAGGCAGAGACAAGGGGTCCTAGTTTGGGGTTTTCAGGATATGGTCACCCTTTCTAAGCTCCTTTAATTAAGAGATCAGAGTTGATTTTCTTTTTCTCCAGGTGGTCTCCTGGTGTCCTGGAAATGCCTGAGTGTAGTAACAGAGGAGTGCCATCATGTCGGGGCTCCATCATCACACTCAGGTCTGGCAGACAGCATCCGCCTGACAGGAGCAGAGAAGAGGAGGATGGGACAGGCTTTTGCCACCACAGCAGAATTCACACACAGCCAGGCCCTTTTCTGTGTGACTGTGAGCCTGAGCTGGGATTCTGTTTGTTCCACCTTCAGCATTAATATTTTAGTTTGGCTCACAAGACCATGGGCGAAATCATTTGCTGCTTCACGTCGTCCACGTTTGCCATCAACTTTAAAGTTTGTCCCACAACAGCGAAAGCTACAATTGACACTAAACGTAAATGTAGAGGTATTAACGCGCCCTTCTTCTTTAGGTTTTGGCGTACACCTGTTCCAGCGTGAGAAAATGAATGAATAACAAGCAGAGTGGAGAGGAAAAGGGGGCCAGGCGGCTCACCTTCAGTTCCGCAGCAGAAGTCTACAGCAGCCCATGGTCCACATCCATGTCCCCGGGAGCGGGCGGGGACCGAGCGGCGAGCAGCGGCGGTTTTTCACCTCCTCACTCCCGGATTTAGCCCAGCTGTCAGGAGCTCAAATGTTGTTTGTATTCCTGTGTTATTCTTCGACAGTGACACTACACATTTTACTGCTGCTTTCAACGGTACAGGAGCACACGTCCGGTTGGGACTTTTAAAATAAAGCTGTAGTTTTGAAGCATTCAGTGGTGATGCTTTTATTTTGAAGGAGTACTTCCGCTGACGTCTTTGTCGTGTGTGTCGAACTTTACGTCCTCCTGATTCCCCAAATTTTCGCCGCTTCCGGGATATAAGCGGCTTCTTTGCCATAAAAACAATTAAATTTACTTTTTCAAACACCGAGAGCCACAAGGGGACCTTTTTATCACTGTGAATATTTTATTTCACCTGAAATCATCTTCAAACCGAAGCTTCCTTAAATGTCAGCCGACTCATTTTCATCAGCAGTGACGTTTTTAAGGTCACAAGAAAAGCTCCAATGCTGTTGGTTTTCCGTCATCAGGACCAGAGCTGGAGTCAGAGCATCTCGTCACGACGCAGTGAGAGGATTCACCTCCTTCATTAAAACCTGCTGCTTTTATTTAGACACATAATGTGGTCTCTTCATCATTACTGACACTTTACTCTAGTAAATTGCTGTTTTTGCCTGTCTTATAAATTCTTTGTAAATAAAGTTTACAAGTGCTACATAAAGCACCAGTAGTATTTGAAAAAAAGGACATTATAAACCAGGGGCGGATCTAGAAAAAATATGTATGGGGGCAAGAGGGGGGGCAGTCAATTGTTAAGTTATTGCAATATTGCAGAAGTCCATATGCTGGATTAATTTAACATATTCTGAAAAACCCAAAAAGAGGACCCTCTAGCAAAGACCACAAAGTAGCATCATAACCCAAACATTTATTTAAAACACTACTTCCTTATTTAAGGTGAAATTTTGTATAATGGCAACATAAATAATGTATTGAAGCCAATTCCTGCTGGTTGCGAACTTTTAAATGGAAAAAAACTGGCATTGTTGAGGATTCTCCTTTTTTTTTTTTTTGACATGTGAAGTCCAAAAATTTTGAGACAAAAGGCGAAATCTCAACTTTTGCCCCATGATTTGACAATTAAACTCAGAATTTCGACTTTGATATCTCAAATTTCTTACTTTTATCTCAGAGCTTTGACTTTTAAACTCAAAATTTGATATTTTTAGCTCTGAATTTGAACTTCAAGAGCCTCACAACTCTTTTCGGCCTTCATAGTTCTTCTATTTCTTGATAGATTTTTTTTTTTTTTTCATTTAGTCTAACTGTGTCACTCAAAGCTCAGTCTCTTCACGCTGCTGTGTCCAAGTGAAAACTGCTGTGTGTGAGAGAAGTGGGGATTCTGGAGAAGGAGAGTGGTCATGTCACAACATCTGCAGTTTGTTATTCATGTGTCTGATGAGGTTTAACTTTTCTGTGAATTAAATCTGTATAACTGGGGTGGCAAGGCTATGTTTTAGGGTGCAACTGCCACCCTATGCCCCCCCGGTAGATCCGCCCCTGCTACTTACACTCACTCAGTGAAAATTTAAACCGTAGTCTTTAAACTGATACTAGCAGTGTGAGATACTGCAAAATTTGGTGATATAGATCCAATAACAAGTCGACACATGGCCAGTATCACCGATATCAATATAATAACACACAACCACTAAAACTACTGTTTCTGTATATAAATGAAGGTAAAAACCTATTTTCTTTCAATCAGAGAATAATCATGTGCTTTAAGTTTTTCTGCTTTATTGCATAACAGTAAATTTAAACGTTTATGTATAACAACAATTATTACATTCCAGCATTTAAGTTATCATTTTGATCAAACTGCTTGCACATACTGGTTTATTAACTTTTACAGAAGTATAATAATGTTTAGGAAAACAGCAATATATTCATAATTTTAAGAATTGATCTTATCACATAAGTCTTGATCAATACCAATGGTACCAGCGTTGGTATCCATACATTATATTGTAGATTGATCAGCCCCCCGCACCCAATTACACTTGAACCATTGGACTCAGAGAGTTATGGCAGAGAGTGAAAGAGGCAAACATCTTATAACATTTGCCTGACAGTCTATACTCAATGACCGCTATGTAATCATTTCATACATCTCAGGTGCAACAACCTGCTATATATCGAGTACATTCAGTATATCCCCCACCTCAATGTTGAGAATTCAACATGGACCCATTGAAGAATCCCCAGGTACAAAAACAGATTTATGGCAGCAAATGTGAAAAAACAAAAGTTTGGTAGAATACAATTTATAGTAACAAAAATTCTATTTAATATAAAAAGTTAGTAAAAGTTCTGCAAGTTGTGCGTATCGACAGAATATAACTTTGTTTTGATTGAGTAGCAGTTACAGCAGCAAAAATGTTCAAGCAAGAAAACATGACAGAACAAGATGACTGTCATAGTCTAACAAGTCACTCCGTCCTTCCACAGTGTGACCCGCTAAACGTACAAAAGGCAGCAGAGTTGGCTGCTGCCAGTGCAGAAAATTGCAGTAGTTATCTTCAGTAGTTGCTTCTGGGTAATGAAGTTCAGTGCATTAGAGTGCCCACTGGATTGTGAACCCCTTTGTCATGGACAAGGACAGGCGGGTCACTGTCAGAGCCTGTGGGATAAAGACAGTGAAAGAGAAGATGACTCAATGTTCTATATATGGGACAGTAAAGAATAGGGAGGGATATGAAGAACTGGTTCCTGTGAAGAATCCATATGAAATGGTTCAATCCATCAACATGATTAGCCCTTATCCTTAACCAGTCCCTTGTTGATTCTTTACATTATGCAGGAGCAAACGGACCTTGTGTCCACTATTCTGCCCCAGCTAGCTTAGCAGACAGATAATAATTTCCCAAGAAACCTTTGATTCATGATTGATCAATTTCTATATTTATTAGACAATCTGTGATTACCAATGGCTTTACCATATTGTTAATATTTGGTATATATTTTGTTGATGTTGTGATTAATTCATTATCATTATGTCAATAATTGGTTGCAGGTTAAATTAAAAATATTTGTGTAAGGTAAAGGGGTGGGACTAGAGAAGTTTCAACTTCCTCTCACTTGTTTTTTGAACTTCCAATAGACTTATTATTGGGCTACTTGGTTGTGGTTATTTTCTTTTTCTGTTTACTTTTGTCAGTGAATTTGATTTATGTTGAATTGTTTGCTCATGCTCAGAAATAAAAAAGAAAGAAGAGTAATAATGTGAAACAGAGAGTAAATGCATAGGCTCTTTATCAACCACAAATGTTTTCTTTTCATCTGTTAAAGCAAAACCAACCAAAGAGATATGAAATTGATGCAAATAAAGATTTTTTGTAATCCTCATGGTCAATTTTTTGGTCAACTCTGAGGTAAATTTTGTAGTTTAAAGTCAACCTAAACTCACCTTGGTATCAGTGCAGTAGGTGAAATCACTGACTTTGTCCCCATTGGCTAAAACATACAGAGGTGGGGAGGGTACCCCAAAGACACGCAGCCCCCCCAGCACCAAACCGTCCAGGGCTCCATTCATCTTAACAGGATCACTCACCACCTGAGACTGAGCCAGACATTGAATTTTGATGAGCAGATAAAACATTTTCCACAATCTTCCACAGCGAGTATGAAATAAAGTTTACAGGGAAATAAAGTAACAACCACACCAGCTTTTTTCATTAAGCACCATTGGACTTTTCTCTACCTGTCCAGCAATGAAGATGATGTAACAATAATTTCCCATTTCGAAGGTGTCAAGACTTTCTCCATCGTCCCAGAACAAGTCGCCCCGGGCCCAGCCGCCCGCTGACAGCGCCACCGTCAGGAAGAAAGGGTTTCTGCGTGAGGCTGTAGTTGTCAAAGCAGGCTCCTTCAAAAACAAAAAAGACGATAAAAGAAACAAACAAAAGAAACTAACAACGTGAACTCTCCCCTTTAACCTTGTAAAGCCTGACCTATCAAAAAAATAGTGAGAAAATTCCATTTTGGGGGGGAACAGAGATGTTTATTATCTCTTTTAACAAAATCCACAAAAAATATAGCTTTATCATTTAATTTATGATATATTTCTTGTATCACATTTGACACAATGGGCAGTTTTGCGTACTATTTTAACTATTTTGTTGACGTTTTTCATTAAATGTAACTATTTCAATGTTATTCTTGCTGCAACTTCTTCAAAGTGCAGTGATATGACAACCCTCAAGGTAGTATAATATGTTTTTAAAAATACTTTTAACAGGTTTTTAAAGAAACTATTTAACATTTTGATGAGATGGAGGTTTTTGAACTCATGTACCAAATATGATACTTTTAGCGTTAAAGGGTTAAAGTGTTTAAGCTTGTTTTCAACTTCAATTTATGTGTAAGAAAGTGATAGCAGTTTAATAAATGATACATCTAATAAGAGGATAACATTTTGAGTATAAAACTATTAGTACTTGTTCCACCTGCTACAATTACGTACTGTCTGTTTTTCAATCCTCAGACAGTCTATCAAAAATTCATCTAGAACATTTAGTCCCCTCTCAAAACCGAACATGACAGAAAAAATGGTGGTATCAAGTTTCTTGGGGAGGCTCAGACCTGCTGGGGGATGATGTGTCCCTCCCTCACATGGACATTGATAGTGTCCAGAGGAGCTGGCAGCAGCAGGTACTGACCCTTACTGTAGAAAGGCTGACCCTGGAGAGGAATAAACACATCTCAGTGGAAAACAGTCAAACACTACAGTCATATACACTGCCTGGCCACAAAAAAAGTTGCCAACAACAAAAAAACAGTCACTCACTCTGATATTTTGTTGGGCCGCCTTAAGATTTGATTGCCATTTGATATTGGATAAGCTTCTGCAATGTCTCAAGATTTATTTCCATCCAGTGTGTCATTAATTTTTCACCAAGATCTTGTATTGATGATGGGAGAGTCTGACCACTGTACAAAGCCTTCTCCAGAATATCCCAAAGATTCTCAATGGGGTTAAAGTCTGGACTCTGTAGTGAAAAAGATGTCTCATGCTCCCTGAACCACTCTCACAATTTGAGCCCCATGAATCCTGACATTGTCATCTTGGAATATGCCCGTGCCATCAGGGAGGAAAAAAACCATTGATGGAATAACCTGGGGCCTCATGTACAAAGACTTATGTGGATTTCCTGCTGAAACATGGCGCTTGCTCAAAATCAGTAACTATGGTTAGTATAAAAATATCCATTATA
Organism: Thalassoma bifasciatum; assembly: GCA_008086565.1. Taxonomy (NCBI): domain Eukaryota; kingdom Metazoa; phylum Chordata; class Actinopteri; order Labriformes; family Labridae; genus Thalassoma; species Thalassoma bifasciatum. Next base: position 10,235 of record RPOG01006001.1, read on the forward strand.
TATATGCAGTCCGTGCCTGTACAGATGCTGCCACACTGGGGTTCCTGACAACCTTCTGGAACTCATCCATTGTCATTCTATTATTGATACATCTGAACTTTCCTGTGATAAAGTGCGTACACCACGTTTTTGTGTGTGCACACTCTTTGTACATGAGGCCCCTGGTCATTCAGTATATTCAGGTAGTCAGCTGATCTCATTCTTTGAGCACATACTGTTGCTGAACCTCGACCTGAGCAACTACAGCAACTCCAAATCATAGCACTGCCCTCACAGGCTTGTACAGTAGGCACTAGGCATGAAGGGTGCATCACTTCACCTGCTTCTCTTCTTACCCTGATGCGCCCATCACTCTGGAACAGGGTAAATCTGGACTCATCAGACCACATGACCTTCTTCCATTGCTCCAGAGTCCAATCTTTATGCTGCCTAACAATTGAAGCCTTATTTTCTAATTAGCCTCACTGATTAGTGGTTTTCTTAAGGCTACACAGCTGTTTAATCCAAATCCCTTGAGTCCCCTTTGCATTGTGCGTGTGGAAATGCTTGTGCTTTCACTATTAAACATACTCCTGAGTTCTACTGTTGTTTTTCTTGCATTAGATTTGGCCAGACGTTTAAGTGATTGCCAATCATTCAGGTTTTTTCCAACCACATTTCTACTTAGAAGATAATGGGTCCCCACTATCCTTCCAGTTTTTAATAATGCGTTGGACAGTTCTTAACCCAATTTCAGTTGTTTCTGCATCAATCTCCTCAGAGGTTTTCTCTATTTGATGCATCCCAATGATTTGACCCTTCTCAAACAGACTAACATCTGAAAAGTTACTCATTTCATCAGCTGGGGTTAAATAACTTGTTTCCAGATTAAAGATAATCACCGATGCAGCAATTATCCAATAGGAGGCTTGCACCTATTTGTTTGGTTAAATCTAGGTAAATCTAGGTGGCCACTACCTGGCCAGGTAGTGTATTATTCCTGAAAGCTTCAAACATGCAGTTTTTTTAACAGCAAGTAAACAACAACTGAGAGTTTGTGGTTACCTGTAGGAAACAGAAAAGTGAATAGGATAAGGTGACTCACATCGTGTAGGCTGTACCAAGTGCCAGGGGGCAGGTAAGCAGCGAGCTCCACTGCCCCTTGCTCTAAAACTGGGCTAACAAGAAGTGAACTCCCCCACAGGAATTGCCGGTCTATAGTCTGACTGTTTGGATCAGTTGGAAACCTGTGACAGACGGATAAACAAGAAGCAGAAAAAACACCATCAAGAACGGAGTATGTGGTTGTAAATGTTTCTTTTTCTGGAAAGGCAATAAAAAGGATAAAGATTAGAGAAGAAGACACATACTCCATGAAGAGAGGTCTGGCCACGGTGTCAGCAGAGGAGTGTGCATGATGGAAAAGTGTGTAAAGGAACGGGAGGAGGGAGTATCGAAGGTTCAGTGCACTCCTCATGGCCGCCTGGGCCTTCTGCCTAAACACATACGGCTCCTGAGGCTGAGGGATGGAGAAACATAGAAACAAACACACAAAGAGAAGATATAGAGTTACCTCTTTTTCATAATGCATGAAACAGATGGGCTGCTCTAGAAACTGTTGAGCTAACACACAAAGCAGAGCCCTGGAAAACAAATAAACAGTGTCTGTCTCACAGTGTTCAGTCTGTCATTGTGGTTCCTCATAAACGGGTAGAAGGCCCCGAGCTGCATCCATCGTACACACAGCTCCTCAGTGGTGTTGCCTTCAAAGCCACAGATGTCCGCCCCCACAAGAGGCACCCCGAACAAGCTGAACTGTAGCACCCCTGGGGGGGAAACAGGCCAGCATGCAACTGTCAGATGATCTAAAGAAAAACTTCAACTTTTGTATTTCTGTTAGAAACATAGTAAACCACATATCTGAACATGAACAATCACATTATAATTAGATTATTTATAGTAATACATTATGTGTTACATAGCATGTATGAACACTGAGTGAGAGAGGTTATGTACTTTTCAGAAAGTCCCATATACTGTAAAGGGGTCATACAAACGGTTTTTTGATGTTGCTTTCTTCGCTCACTTTGAAACCGTTAATGTGGATGAAATCAAGTTTTAGAGTGTAGTGTGCAAGTATACAGTTGTGCTCAAAAGTTTATGAACCCCAGCAGAATTTATGACTTCTTGGCCTTTCCTCAGTGAATAGGAATGATAACACAAAAACATTTTGCTCTCATGGTTGGTGGTTGGGTGAAGATATTTATTAACAAACAACTGTTTACTCTTTTTTAAATCATAATGATAACAGAAACTTCCAAAATGACCCTGATCAACAGTTTACATACCCCAGTTCTTAACACCTTGCCCCCTGTAAAATCAAGTCTTGAAGTCTTTTGTGGTCATTGTAGATGAGGGTCTTTATTTTCTCAGATGGTAAAACTGCCCATTCTTACAGTGCCTCGAAAATCTTGGTCTGTCTTGCATGAACTGCAGGTTTGAGATCTCCCCAGAGTGGCTCAATGATATTGAGGTCAGGTGACTGAGATGGCCACTCCAGAACCTTCACTTTATTCTGCTGTAGCCAGTGGCAGGTCCACTTGGCTTTGTGTTTTGGATGCCGAGGTATGCAAACTCATGAGCACAACTGTATATATGTATACAAATAGATGTTTCTGTATGTGTATCAATGTGTGTGCTTATGTTGGTCATATTTTGATATTCTTTCCAACTTTTTGGCTGTTATAATTGTTTTTCTGTTTATTAATCTCTGAAGTTTATATTTTCTTTTGAGGGATTGGTTGGAAAAAACATTTTATATTGTTAATGTAGATGCATATGTAACTGCTTAATGATATTGTTAATAATAAAGACTTTGTTATAAAAAAATAATAATTGGGATGAATTCATTGTAAAGTCTCTAATTACTTAGATCTTTTTTTTAATTGAGTCCCATCATTGATTACAATATCTGCTGTCAATTTGGAGAAACCAGAAACCAGGTGTATTATGATTGAGAAACCACATCTGCTCACCAGGGACGGAGTATCGAAGCTGCTCCCAGTCACTCTTCACGTCTCCTGTCCAAACTCCAGAGAAGTGTCCGATACCAGGGAAGGAGGAGCGGGACAGGACGAAGGGTCTTTTACCTCGAATCTTTCTAAGAGCACTGGAAATGACAGAACCCAGCACATGAATGTTGTTTACATTTCATAGGAAGTAATGAAAAAGGGAAAACTTAATCTAAAGCCGCTTTAAGCTTCACTAATCCTAGAGCAAACAAAGAATGGTGAGCAGGTCTCTGAGAAAAAGTCAGAGGAATCTTACTTGTGCGTTGCGTAAGCTTCTGTGAGTCCGTACATGTTGTGCAGGTTATAATGTGTGGACACCTTTTGCTGAGCCGTCATGCAAAGAGTTTTTGAGTTCAGCTGGCCTCCAACCACTCCTGTTAGACACCCAATACGTTACACTACTTGGTAAGACTTTTGTTTTCTACTTGAGAATTTACATTTCTTCAAACCACAGCTTTTAGCTTTAAAGCATTGAAGGAAAATTATACATTCATGCCAAAATTTTACATCTGTCCCAACTCCAAGATAGATTTGCAAGAAATAATATTTAACACATATAAGAAAAAGGAAAACAAAAGGGGAAAAGACATGTTCAGTGAGTGTGGTTTGCGGTTTGAGATCAAGTAGAAATTGCAGAAACATGAATGAAAGTGAACTAGCAGAAGTTATCAACAATTTTCAATGTAGATTCAGAGCAGGAAGAAAAGTTCATGTTTCTATTTTTAGTGCACTTTTCAAAGAGCTTTTTAAAGCTTGAATCTTTTAACAGTGTCACATTTCTGAGGTGATGCTCAGTTAGTTTCTAAAAGAAACTACATGTAGTAAATAGGGCTGCACAGTATATTGTTCTAGTATCGTCATCAAGGTTTACACATATTCAAATCAAAAGCTTATGTGATATGTTTGAGCCTTTTAATTAAGTTTGTCGCCTGACAACACCCAATCACATTAATAACAGATCTCTTTCACATTCTTTTCTCCACAGCATATGATTTCATGAGCTGGTGTTAAACTTGAAACAGTTCACATTTAATGTCCAAGTAAACCGTTCTTTAAAGTTTGCTTTGCTTCCTGCAGAAATCTCTGCAAAATGCATTGTGCTTGTTCTAGAAATGTCTCTAAACAGGATTCTCATTGATTCACGTCTTTGGAAAAAGATTATTCCATCTGTTAGAAAAGGCAAAATGCAGGAGGAGGACAAACCAGGTGAGCAACAGTGTGTCTGTTCAGCTTGTGTGTGTACCACTGTCACTCTGACACTGGGCGCAGACTGGAAGGGTGCAGCATGTTCATAGATTTAATAAATATTCTGTAATATCAACTGGTCTCAGAGAAAAACTTAAATGATGGAACCTCTGTGCAGGACTGCCTCATTAAAAGTCTGACCTGATGTGAAAAGAATCACTTGCAGAAAATGTTTTAGATCAATATCAATAACTGACAGATATCAACATGATTAAGACTCTTTGCAAATGCAAATTTGCAAAGAGACTCATTTAGTGAGTCTGTTATCATCACTTCAGGGAGTGGAGCAGAGTGACGCAGTAAACATTGATGAATTCTGCTCTGCAGCTGTTATCTAGTGCACACGAGAAGGTTTATCCATAGCTGATTTTGACTGTCTCTATTTTCTATTTCAGCCTATCACGTGCAACTTTTTGTTTTGCCTACACAATTTATGGATCTGAGTAGATCAAACCCTATATCTAGAAATTTCTTTGTTTTGTTCCTCGGAAACATGGTTGCGTCACTTTGTTCTGGTGTGTGTCTGGTGATGACGTCAATACCAGGTTGATTTCAAAACAACACAACAACTAGGAGAGATTCTCAGATAAAGGGAGCAAGCGAAGAGAGAAGATAGATTTTTTTTAATACTGGGGGGTGCTGAAGATACACCTGGGACCCATATTTTCATTAGTAATCCATGTTAAAGTGGATTTTGCATAATAGGGCACCTGTAAGAAATATAGCAATATAATTTTTTCCTCAATATTGTGCAGCCCAAGTAGAAATGCCTTTTAGCAACCTTTTATTTTCTTTCTAACGGAACCTCTACTTTTCACATCAGTGCTTTTGAGGGCACACTTTACCAATCTTTGTGTGAAACAATTCAGATTGTTTGCCTGTTTAATAACAGTGTATTGATGACTTACTGGGCGTGTAGGGCGGGTTCTCCAGCTCACTGTCAGGACAACCTTCCTCTGAGCCCTGCACAAAGCTGGAGGGTTCGTTCATATCCTGGATGAAACATTGTAGACGGAAAACAAAGGATGTGTCATTTCATATTTGATACTGAGCGGAGAACAAACTAAGCACACAACTACAAGTCATGTGCATGTTTCACTTTTAAAAACCAGCCATACCAGGTCTCTTACTGCTCTTATCTAAACAACCACTCATGTGTGTGCTTACAATCCACAAACCATCCACAGGGACTTTAGAGTGGAAGTCCCTGATGCAGTCCTCCCACCACTGTCTGCTCTCAGGGTTGGTGAAGTCAGGAAAGGCTGTGGGGCCTGGCCAAACCTGCACATGAGTGAGGAGACTCATAGTCAACACACTCCCAGTGGAAAAGAGACAGAAAAGCATGAATCCATACACAGAGGAGGAGGAGAACCTGTCCTATCAGGATGTGTCCTGTAGAGTTTTTGATGAAAACACCTCGTTTGACTCCATCATCAAAGGGTGGGTAAGTACCTGGAGGACTTGTGCTGCTGATACCTGGGTCCTAAAGCAGGGGACAGAATAAGCTTCAGCAACAAGAGTCAACTATTTACTGCCATCTACTGGTAAAACAGTGGTAATGATTATGTATTCAGAAAATCTAACATTGAGACTGTTAACAGCTCATTTTATGTGAGAAATAGTCTACGATAATCTACAAGTTCAAACACGGTCTCATAAATAATCGGAATAATCAGGCTGTGGGGTCTTTTACACTTTAAGATGTCGCACCAAGATGAGGATGTACTTCATGCCTCTCATGTGGAACTCCTTCACCATCTCAGGGAGGTCTCCAAACCTCCAGGGGTCAAAGGTGAAAACCCTTTGCTTTGCTGCGTAGTCCAGATCATTCCACTGCACATCCTAGAGGTAGAAATGAAGAAAGAAAGTCCATATTATTACATACAGTCATGAATAAAAGTAAATCAAATTTTTCCAGAAAATACACCATTTCTCCCAGAAATTGTTGCAATAACAAATGTTTTTGGTATAAGTGTGTTTATTTCCTTGATGTGCTTTGGAAAAACACAAAAAAATGGCAGAAAAAAGCCTAAACTGATACAATTTTACACAAAACCCAAAAAATTGGCCAGACAAAATTATTGGCATTCTTTTAGAATTGTGGGTACGTCATTTAATTTCAAACAGGTGATGCTTGTTTAAACTCAGCTTATCTTAATCTTTTGGGCTGTAATGTAGGGCCTAGTGTCAGAAAGCTGGGTCTGTGTCAGAGGTCATGGGTGTTCTAACGGGACAATGACCCAAAAATACCTCAAACAGCACCAAGAAATGGTCGGAGACAAAGTTCTGGAGAGTTCTGAAGTTCATTTTTTTTTCAACAATTTTGCATCTTAAGTCCTCAGACCTCAGTTCTTCTTTCTCTTCTCCATTCTTGGTGTGACACACAAAGACACACAACACAAAGGTTGAGTCAACTTTTATACATTCTAACTGGTGTCAGGTGTGATTTCTATATTACCAGCACCTGTTATTCCCACAGCTGAGTTTAAACAAGCATCACCTGCTTGAAATTAAATGATTTACTCACAATTCTAAAACAGTGCCAACAGTGTCAGATCCACTTTTTGTGTTTTGTTTAAAATTGTGTAAATTTTAGCTTTTTTTCTGCCATTTTTTGTGTTTTTCCAAAGCACATCAAGGAAATAAACACATTTATACCAAAAACATTTGTAATTGCAACAATTTCTTGGAGAAATGGTGTATTTACTGTAAAAATTCCAGGCGTGCCAATACTTTTGTCCATGACTGTATTTAACAGTGCTCAAAAGCAAAGTGAGTGAGAGGAGCACACGAAGAAGAGAAAGTGAAACTTAAGCATCGATCTCATCACGTAAGTATTGACTGATATCGATACCAATGTTGGAATGGATTACTCGATATAGATCAATCCACCCACCATCACTAACCATCCCCCCCTTTATAACTTCTTTGTGAGCACTTGAGGTACCATGGGAAATTTTGCATCGTGCATTCGCTGCGCCACATGCCGCGTGGTGTTTGACGTCGTGTAACCCCAGCGACACAAATGAAAGCCCAGTGACCAGTATGGAGGCATCATGGGATAACCTGAGGCAGAAAATCATGACACATAACCACACATAGGTTTTACACTAAGAAATGACACATTTCTCCTTCTGTTATTCCACTGTTGCTCTGAGAACCACCTCACATGTAGGAGTGATAACTCTACATACCAATGACCTGGAGGTATTGTCGTATGACGCTCTGAGGGTCAGGACCCAGGAAAACATACAGGTCCAGGATGCCACCAGTAGCTATCCAGGTGAGAGCGGGGGTCGGCTGCAGCATCACCTCTCCAAGAAAAAACAAACCATTCTCAGGTTTTCTTTATGCATGAGAAACTTTTGGGCTGAGATTTGTGCCGCTAGAAATTAAATCTGAAATGACACTGAATTTGAGAAGCTCTGAAATTGAATTTAATGTTCCAAAATTGAATTTATTTGCTTTGCAATTGTATTTAACAGATACTAAAGAAAGTTAACGCCATTAAACATTCATCAATAATGAAGTTAACTTCTAGAAAAGCTGATCTGCTTATTCTGTTCAGAATTAATGAAACATTCTTTTAACTCAGCACAGATTTCTACTGCCAGTTATTAAGCCTTGAACTGAAGTCATGTTACATATAAACGAGTACATCAGGGTTTAACTAATGTTAGAAACAGACGTGAAGAGGAATCTGTGCTGGATTACTCTTCCTCACAGATGTAGATGATGGAACCACTGTGCAACACTGAACTGAAATCTAATCCTAAAACTCAATCTGAATTCTACAAACTGAAATTGAATAATAAGATTTTTTAAATTTTTGTGTCCGTAAATAATATACAATTTCAAAGCGTGTTTCCATTTCAAAACATTAAATTCAATTTCTAGAGGAAATAATCTCAGTCCATAAAAACTCATCATGGTTGGAAAATGAAGATGAAAAAAACATCAGCGGGATTCAGTTTATTATTTCTTTGAAAGCTTTGTACCGATTGCGTTGCTGTTAAGCAGAAAAACTCCATGTGCTAAACCGTCCTCCTCCTGTACCATGTAGAAAGGGTGGGAGCCATAGAGGTTTGCATCAGTCTGTGGACAGACAATAGTTTGAGAACATAATAAGAACACGATAAGAACACAAAAGGGGATTAAAAATGCTTGATGGAAAGTGCTGCACATGAACTCACATGAGGAGCTGTGTCTCTGTTCCACAGGGTCAGTGCAGTCCAGTTCAGGTCCAGGAGGAGGCTGCTGTAATGTTCCCCCAGCCCAGACACGAGGGAGGAGGCCAGTGTGGTGGAGAGCTGCAGGTACTGGTCAGCAAACAGCAAAGGAGCCACTGTGGTGTTCAAACTGGATCCAGAGGACACAGAACACAGAAAGACATGGAGATTATGATGCATGACATGATTGACCCTTTAACGATGGATGTGTCAGAATTTGCATTTGAATGTTTTATTCCTAAACGATTTGCACAATTAGAAAAATTCCAACATGTTCTGAAAGCTGAGACGTTGCTCTCAGCCAATGTGTGGTTTTCATGGTACGCTCAGGCGTTTAAGGAAACCCGCGAATAAACACACAGACCGCGGAGCGAATGGATGACAGGGAAACTCAGAGAAAATAGGTCAAAGTCCAAAAATGCCAAAAAGAAGATCATCCCTGGTTATAAAACCTCCTCTAAAGCTTCTGCAGGACCCTGAGAAAAAAGGAGCATCTGAAGGAGCAACTTCATGAGAGAAAAGGTAACATTAGATAGGATGAATGTCAGGGTGAATGAAGCGCTTTCTATCTAGTTTTGACTTCACATACATAATTTGATGCTCGTATTTTTTGATGACTCCTTTAGAAGGATGTACCAAGTCTTATTTGTGCAACAAAAATGTATTTCAATGTTAACGATACGTAGTAGTAATTTTAGAAAGGAGCAACGTTCGGTGTTTGTGCTGTATGTGAGTATGTGTGTTTTACCTGCCGTGCGTCAAATAGCGCATAAAGTTTTTCTGTGGTCTCAGAAATGTGTTTCCAGTCTTCTTTGTGCTGTGTGAGCATGATTTGAGGCTTGTGTTGTTACTAAACTTTACAAATACTGTAGCATACCTTGTTTGTACAGTACAATATGCATGAGTGGCTGAATATCTTTCTCCTGTTCTTCTAGATTCAGTTTTTATGTCATGAAGAGGAGAAAACCTCCTTCAGTGGCTTTTGTGCAAAGAGAAAGAGAAGCTGTGAGATGCTGGAGGATCTGGTGATGCTGTCAACATCTTTCTTTTTTTTTTTTTTTTACAAAATAAGAGAAAAAATCTCATAAACCCTATTATACATACGTTTAAATTTTCAATTTCTGTTAAAATGTATTAATCTGTTCATTTGGGGTGTTTTTTTTCTTTGATAAACCTCCCTAATCCAATTCTCTGTTTGTGGTTTTCTTCAGTTTTAAGTGTTTTTCTCTAACATAACATGCAGTAAATTGGAAATAAAACAAGATATTGAAAGTTCAAAGTATTCCAGAAAAAATGGGCCATGAGCACTGACTCACAAGACATTTTTGATGTTTTATGGTCAAGATAAACAAAATAGTCCAGGCAGGCACTCTGAGACCCAGCTGTTGAATAGTAAAGCATTAGTCAACAAAAATACTTACAGCACTTTCCCGTTAGATTTTCGCCGCACTATAAAAGCAAATGGGTCAGACTGATATTCAGTGGTGTAGAAAACATCCTGGGCGTCAAAATTATTATGAGGAACATCAACCGGGAGCTTCACTTCATATCGCTTTGATGATGGGTCCTTTAACTAATGAGAAAAAGTAAACATATTCAGTTTTTAAACAAGCAAAACTTGTCAAATGAAGTAGAAGTGCAAAAATAGCTTTAACATAAAAATAAATTATTGGGAGGAGTTTCACTAATAACGTCTTTGATTTTTTAAACCAGGGATCCCCAAATTGCGGCCCCAGATACAGCCCCTCCCCACATTTGGTCCTGCCCTCAGAACAAATCCAAAATGGCAACTTAAAATATAAATTGTGGGGCTTTCCTGAAATTTATTTCTTAACTCTTTTTTAATCATAGTGCTATAAAAGTCTGACTTTATAAATAAATGTTCCTTAGCTGTTAACTATTTTCTCAGTTATCTTTAAGTAAATTAAGTAGTTACTTTTTCACAGACTCAGAACGTGACAGTCGATATCAAGTGACGTTTTCGTGTTGGGATCAGAAGTCCTTAGCAGGATAGAAACCTCAACAACACAAAAATGGTTAAAGAAATTAAGGGAAGAGATTGTTTCGGAATGAATGATGTTTCACCGACAGTGGACAAATAATCTTTTTTTTTTTTGTTCAATAGAAAGAAACCATGCACTTTTAAGACTTTGATAGCAAAACTAGCATGGAAAACTGTAATCATGGAACTAAGAATGCTCTTAAAAATGTTACATATCCCTCGTAAAGTATTTCTTACATGTAAGCAGGCTAAGGTTCATTTAAAAATAAATAATTAAACATAGATAGATAAATAAATAATGAAAAAATTACAGATACCTTCAGCTCCGGCACAATATTGACCAACTACAGAAGAGATGTACAGGAGCAGGCTTGGACTATATTCTGTTAAAAGTGTTTATGGATGCTTATTGTGTTGGCTCTAATCAGAAACCCATTTCAAAAACCTACTAGGAGTTACAACAAATAAAGCGTAGTTCACTGTATGTGAAACAAAAATGGGAGCAGGGAGGTAATCTTGTCTTAAAGGAAGAAGATTAGGAGAATTTATGTGAGCTACAATAGAAAGCTTCAGCACTTCACCTCAAGAGAGGCACTAAACAAATTCTTCTGCATGCTGGCGACAGTGTGGCTGCCTTGAAACAAACTATTTTTATATATTCTGGCCCTGTGCATGATTGGTTTTATTTTGACGGTAAGTTTTGCAAAATGCTTTTCAGGTGGACATCCAATTTCAATTTGAGTCATAATACTAGGGTGCCATCACATCAGAAAATGTTTCTAATACACTAAAATAAATGACACTTTGAATGAACTTAAAGAAAATCATGGTAAGTATTTCAACATCATTAAATGGCTTTTTTTCAGCATTAAGCCATTTTGGTAGTTCAACTTGATGCACTTATGTGGGTTTAACTTCATTAATTTGGGTTGATTTAACTTATTTACAAGGTTTGGGTCCAACTCAATTTAACTCAGCTCAAATATATAATCATAATAAAATCTGGGATAAAATCTAACTCCACAATAACACCAGTAGTCCCTTCAGCACATGGGTCAATGACAAATAGAGGGTCTAAGAGCGTATTTTTTAAAAGTTCTTTGAAAATGGATAAAAACATATTTCTGAGTGAAGAATTCTTACAGATTTCAGTAGTTGACCAACATTTCAAAGTTTCTAGGTTCATTACTTTTTAGTATTTTTAATTTTAGCACCCAAAAATGTCAGGTGGTGCAACCAAATATATGAAAATATATTTATATGTTCCTGTTATTTTTTCTGTGTGAAATTATTGGCAAGTATCTCTCAAGTGTCTGTAGTGACTCATACATTTTCATTTTGTGTGTTTCATTTCTTTTATTTGTGAATAAGATAAATAATTTGATGTTAAAATAACATTTCACATTATTACATTGGTTGTACCACCTGACATGGAAATTGTTCCAGTCACCAATGAAGTGAAAAAACCTTTTTTATCAGTATNATTTAAAAAGGTTAAAGCATAAAATAATGCCACTGTGTTTTTAATTTCCATTTACAATAACTGACATTCAATTTTTAGAGTTTAATTACTGTGGATACTTGTCAGGACGGTTGCACCACCTGACATTTTGGGGGTTTGAGGAACCAAAACACAAAAAAACATGTTTTATTTTAATAGTTTAAAGATGTGTTCAAATAACACAGGTTTCATAGAATAAAGAAATACATGTGATGAAATACTCAATTCATGATGGAAGGAAATATTGCACTCGGACACAAAAAAAGGGACGTCATGTCATTGACCAACGTGTTATTTTCTGATATAGACCCTGTCCTCCTGTCAGAGAAAGGCAAAGTTCTGTGGCCCTCAAAGAAAAAGTTTGGGGACCCCTGTTTTAAAAATTTGTTTTGATATTATTTTATTTAAATTTTGGCTTTGTGTGATCATGATGATGTAGTCTTTCACACTGAACATATGATACATCACAAGCAGTTCTTTGACAGACTCTATTATATAGTGAGTGTGTAGTATTAGTTACTTACAGTCAGGTGTAAACAGCCTACAGACTCTGGAGTCACTTCAAACCTCAGAGTAGAGATGTCTTTGGGCAGATATGATGGGATGGTTCGGGTCAGGAGGGCAGCTGACCCCTGAGCTGTAGGAGTGAGAGGACCCATCTCATACCCGGGGTACAGGGTGGGGTAGAAACACCAGGGGGGTCCAGCTGAGTTTGGTAGAGGGTCATAACAGCACCCCCTCTCCTCACACTCTCTCTGACTGAGCAGTTTGTCTCTGCCACAGTCAAAGCGACTCTCTGCAGTTATGGTGCATTTATCAGCCCCGGAAATATCAGTTTCTGTCACATCAACCTCCTTCTTCTTCTCCACTAAGCTGTTTGGTGACTCTGTCAGACCAGTATTACTAAGCCTGACATGTCCTGTAGATTTAATGTGATTGGTGTGACCTGATCTGACCAGTCCAGTGTTGTGTTTAGGGCTCACACTGGTGTAAACACTTGTTGTCCAAACAAACACGAGGAGCAGAGCAGCTGCAGTAAAGTCACACACTCCACCCATGCTTTTCACTAAAGGTGGAGCTGTTTTTATAGGAAGTCACAGCGAATATAACAACAGGAGACTAGTTTAAACTTACAGTTGTGTTCATTTTTTAGATGCGTTCACTGACCCTAGAGGAGCTGGGAAGTTAGCCTTCAGTTAGCAGGTAGCGACAGAACAGTTTACAAACGGGCTAAAAACAAACTCACGGACCAATGTCAGCGAGGTTTGTAGGAGACACGGTATGTTGGAAAAACAGTGAAGGGACATAACTTCCATGCCGAGCTCAGAGGCTGAAATACGTCGGTCTGCAGCGACGAAAACCAAAACAAACGAAGGTCCGCCGAACTACGGCAAGCGTCCTGGAGCAAAAGTAGTCTTGAGCTACTTTTTATTAGTGAGACAAAAAAAAAAAAAAAAAAAAAAAAAAAAAAAAAAAAAAAAAAAAAAAAAAAAAAAAAAAAAAAAAAAAAAAAAAAAAAAAAAAAAAAAAAAAAAAAAAAAAAAAAAAAAAAAAAAAAAAAAAAAAAAAAAAAAAAAAAAAAAAAAAAAAAAAAAAACAAGGAGGATTATCATTCATAAACTCATTCATAAAACGGAAAAAGGAGTAAAATGACAGTCATAATTGTCAATGTGCTATATACAGGGTACATAAGGAGGTCAGAAAAGAAACGTACTTTGGAGGGAACAACATATGGGATTTAAAACATGTTAAAAGAGGCTGAAAACAGCTACATAACCTATGGTGAGAAATTTGTGAAAATATTACGCAATAAAAAAAATAAAAAATTGAGACAAAAAAAATTATAATCTTGCAAACAAAATTTTGATTTCTAAAATCCAAATGATACCAATGAATAAAATATTTATTGATTAAAATTTTCTTTTGTTAAATCCACATTTTTTTATTTCAGTGTTATTATTATTATTATTATTATTATTATTATTATTATTATTATTATTGTAATAATAATAGTAATAATAGTAATATTATTATTATTATTATTATTATTATTATTGTTATTATTATTGTTTTGTTTTGTTTTTTAATTTCAATATTATTATCATTTTCAGATCAAAGTTTTCATTTCACAAACCACAGATTCCTTTGCGTTTCCAGGATTTGTTTTCATGTGTCATGAAGTTTTGTTAGCGTCACTCAGAGGGACGAATCACAATTTTGTTTGCAAAATTTTTTCTTTGTCTCACATTCATTTTTTTTCTTAATTGCATAATATTGACAAACATTTCTCTCCATAATAACCCAGATAACAGGTGCCCCACTCCAAGAGACCCAGCTGGACAGCAACCTGTTCTAAACAGCAGAGACTCAGTGGAACCAAAGTCACAGATCTAACCATAAGCCAAGAGTGCACAGGCACCCACAAATGAAGGAGGAACAGGGTGAAAAAGGAAACCTGGATGGAATATAAGGGCACCTGAGGGGGATCCCGGGGGTCCAGGAGCCACATGAGCCACAGCACACACCTGGACATCAGGGGGCCCTAAGTAGGATCATTTTGTGGCCCTGCCTTGCGGTGAATAGTGAAGTTTTTCTATAGCAAACCAGCAACTGTATTGGAGACCTTATGCATTTATCAGTACATCTTTTAATTTGATGAGACACACTGATTCTACTGCTTAGTCAAAGTAAAACTGACAGACGTGCCACAACTTCACTACTACTTTGTTTCTATTTAAAGCTCATAAATGTCCACTAGGCAACTCCAAACCTTGTTTTGACAATTTGTACTGATTTTTGCTTGGGATTTCAATATGGGATTCATGTTAAAAGAGGCTGACAACAGCTATATGACCCAGATAACAGGTGCCCCACTCCAAGAGTCCCGGCTGAACAGCGACCTGTTCGACACAGCAGACAAAGACCCAGTGGAACGAAAGGGAAAAGATTCACCCAGAGGCTCATAGTGTGTGTACACACGCACAAATGAAGGAGGAAAAGGGCTAAAAGCAATACCTGGAGGGGATAAACAGGCACCTGACTGTGACCCCCAGGGGTCCAGGGAGCCACACAAGACACAGCACACACCCTAAAACACAGAGAGGGCATCATAGAGTAGAAGGGAGTGAGAGACAGTATAAACAGATCTGCACTTGTAAATGCGCACAGTGCTGCCACACAGTGGGACAATACACACAGTGCTGGGAAGAAGTTTTGGTTTTATTTTATGTGCTAATTTAAAATCCAAGTAGGGAGTTAATGAAAAAAAAATCAAATAAATAAGACAGACTCATCCATCTGTTAACCAGTTATCTTTGCTTGTGAAGGACTGAGTCTTTTGGGGATGATCCTTTTATACCCAATCATGACACTCACCTGTTTAAATGAACCTGTTCACCTGTGGAATGATCCAAACAGATGTTTTTTCAGCATTCAGAAACTTTCACAGTCTTTTGTTGCTGCTGTCTCAGCTTTTTAGGAACATATTACAGGCTTCAACACTTCATGGTGGGTTAAGATGAGATCAGGTTTTTTTTTTAACATGTCTTGATAACACAATTAATCAAAATTAATTCATTAATGTTGACAGATCTAGAGCTGTCAGTTTTTTTGGAAAGTGTCTTGAGATAACATTTGTTGTGATTTGGCGCTATATAAATAAAGATCTATCAAATTCAAAATGAGTGAATATTTTCAATAAAACCATATAAAGCAACAAAGTTTATCACTTTGAACAACAACATCTTGTCTTTGTAGTGTCTTCAATTGAGTATAGTTGAAACAGGATTTGCAAACTTATGTATTCTGTTTGTTTTTACCTTTTACACAACATCCCAACTTCATTAGAATTTAAGTTGTAAAACATGCTTTTTTTCTGCATAAAGCAGAACAGTGAGTCAATAACTGTGGAAATTTAAAGTTCAGACCTGTTTTATGATGATGGTAAAGCTAAACTACGCTGCTCAAACCCTCATTAATGGCTCAGTTGTCTGAAAAATAATCTCACCAGAGTCAGTTAGTTTTTATTATCACATTTGTCCTTTGAACAGTTTTATTTCATTATGTCAAATACAGGAATTTCATGTACAGAAGAGCAACGGGGGACTAGAGAATGAAATAACTGTACAATATTTACAGGTCAAAGAAACCTCCTCTGAGAGGTGGAATAATCGCAAATATCATCAACAGCTAACAGATAAAAATGACATTAACACTGACATGGATGCGTTCAGATCACCTCTCCTCATCTCTCACACTTCCTTTGAGAAAGTGGAACATTATTTTTTCTTTAAACCCGCTCTCTGTCTCTCATTGTCTTTAGAAGAACAAACAGAAAGAACACAGTTTAGTTTAAATACATTTCAGCTCCTCTGACCTGCGGCAGACTGAGGCAGAACACAAACTATCACATAGTCTGTCTCAATCTGATCTCCGTCTGAACGAGGAGAATCTGCAGGTTTGCATTTTATGAACACTGCTTTAAATAAGATAGGAGCAAAGACTCAGTCTGAGAACAGTCCTGAAATCTTTGCAGGGGCATATATTTAATATGTTTGGTCTCAAATAATGTATGAATATCTGTCGGACACACACACACACACACACACGCACACACACACACACACACACACACACACTGACAGTCACAAACACCAGGGAAAGAAACAGAAGTAGTGTAAGTGTATCAAAGTGATGCGGGAGAGGAGTGAAACAAGTGTAGGTCAGCATCTTTAAAATGGACTCAGTAATAAAACAAATACTTTAAATGGTAAATGTCCAGGTATGTTTCCTTTAGTCCGAGGCCTCTGAAGAACCCTGGAGCTGCACACAGGTGTGGCTCTTCTTTCCTGGCTCCGTCTTCAGGCTTTTGCACTGAGACTCAACAGCTCCACGAAGGAGTTGAAGAGACTCTCCAGCCAGCTCTGGTTGGCCATGCACTGCTGCACCACCTCCTCCTGACCCGGGTCCTCTGCTGCCTGCTCGATGCTGTCCGTCTG
>RPOG01006002.1:0-27236 GCA_008086565.1 Thalassoma bifasciatum
GGGGAGAAGTGGCCAGAACATAGCCGCGGCTCCATGGGAAGTTGTTTACGCCCACAAGAGATTTCCCACAACTTCCTTCTTTTCTTGTCTTTTGGGAAGCTGTGCAGACTAACATCAGTCTCCTTGTTTCCTTTGGACTGAAAAGTGCAGTGACTTAGATCTCATCATTTTGACTTTTTATCTCTAATTATTGACTTGTTTCCCAAATTGGGCTCTTAATCTCATAATTCTGACTTTTTCCCATGATTTTGACGTTTTTATCCCCCCAAAAAATCAGCATTTTGTCCCTGAATTTCAACTTTTTCATCTTAAATTATTGACATTTATCTCATATTAAAAACTTTTTTATCCTAAATTATCGACTTTTAACTCAAAATTTTGATTTTTTTATCTTACGATTTTGTCTTTTTTTCTCCCAAAAACTTGACATTTTGTCTCAGAATTTCAACTTTGATATCTCAGGTTTCACCTTTCACCCAAAAGCAGCCACATGTGGCATTATTATGTTTTTTTCCCTCCTCAAACCTCGTGACTTACGGCGACTAGTAGTGAGGAAACGGCCAAATCCAGATGCTCGGCACCAAGCAACCAATCTACATCATCAACCCAGAATGCATTGCTGCAGTAAAACAATGGCTGGAAGGATAGAAACTGTGTTTTAAACTGATTTTTTTTAAAGAAAAACCAATTAGTTATGTCTTTGACAACAAATTCTAGTTTGAGACANAAATGCTTCTGGGGAGAAGTGGCCAGAACATAGCCGCGGCTCCATGGGAAGTTGTTTACGCCCACAAGCCATTTCCCACAACTTCCTTCTTTTCTTGTCTTTTGGGAAGCTGTGCAGACTAACATCAGTCTCCTTGTTTCCTTTGGACTGAAAAGTGCACCCAAAAGCAGCCACATGTGGCATTATTATGTTTTTTTCCCTCCTCAAACCTCGTGACTTACGGCGACTAGTAGTGAGGAAACGGCCAAATCCAGATGCTCGGCACCAAGCAACCAATCTACGTCATCAACCCAGAATGCATTGCTGCAGTAACACAATGGCTGAAGGATAGAAACTGTGTTTTAAACTGTATTTTTTTTAAAGAAAAACCAATTCGTTATGTCTTTAACAACAAATTCTAGTTTGAGACAAACATTTAAGCAGATTCATGTCTATTAGTCCTTACAGTCAGGGTTCACTTTAATCTAATTTTTAAAACCATGAGACTTCCAAAAAGAAAACACTGCTCTCGTCCTGAAAACTCTTCTTCCATCCCTTTGTTTCCTCATTTTCAGCTTCTCTTTAGCCCCTCCCAGCTGTTTAGCAAAGCTACAGCTTTTTGTAATGTAACAGTTTTTGTTACCGTGACTGAGGAGGAAACATAGTGGGTATAAGAGTCTATTGTACACAGAAATGCACAAGTGGCATTTAGTGATGAGTGATACTGTAAACTTTGATATAAATCTGATACAGAGCCAGAATCACTGATATCAATGCTGATAATTTTTTTTTTTTTAACCCTGTGGTGCAGAGTGGTCACTACAGTAAACACCTATTTAAAACTTATTTACTCCTAAATTCAATGGTTCATGTGGTGGAAATTCATATTAACCTGTGTCAGGATATTTTTATTCTTCTTAGGGCCTGAAAAAATGTTTTCAATTCTTTTTCCAAACATATATATTTAAAAAAAAAAAGTTATAGACAAACATTTGAGGGTAAAACAGCGTAATAACTATAAATTATTCAGTGTTAAAATGGATGAAAGAGAGTCAAAATGTTTCACAAAGCATTAAAAAAAAGATTATTCATGGAATTACCAAAAAAAAAGAAAGGAAGTCAAACAAAAAATAGTTGTTTACATTAATTTCTCTCTTTTTTTATGTTGAATGTTCTGTTACAAATATTTGAAGAAAAGAAATTGAAAACTTTTTTCATGCCTCAAGACAAATAAAAACACTCAAAGGAAAAATCCAGACACTGGCTTTAATAATTCATGCATCAGAGGGTAAATTGAAAAGCAACTTGTTGAAATTAATCAAGAATAACAAGATGTCATCACACAAGTGTAGATCACCATCCAACGTTTCCAACTTATCTATAATTTGGATTGATCCTCCAACCAGAAGTGACGAAAGTTTTTGTTTACTTTTATGTCTGTCTATGCCCCAAAGCATAGTCTGGCAGTCTAAGCTCAATTTAGTGTTACAAATACACTAAATGTGTGATAAAATAACACTGTAAATGCTAGAAACAAACACCCCTGGTCTAACAAGGCAACAAAACTCAGAGTTGAAATTTCACCTCTATTTATTTTTTTACACTTTGAGAGTTAAGGGAAAGTGGAAACTTAACTGTGAGAATTATTTATAACCCAGGAAAAGTGAAAACATTCAACACTATGGGAGTGAAATTAACTTTTAACTTTGCTGTGTATCTTTTTCTTCGTTCTTTCCTGCAGAAGTGCTGACAGTCAAACCCTCTTTGTTGTACAAAACACTGCCAGTGTAAATATCCATAATATTATTATTATTATCATTATTATTATTGAGTGTGTGTTTGATGCGTAAAGTGGATATTAAACATTCTCAAATATGGAGCGCTCTGGGTTTTTCTCTGCTTAACATTACTTTAATGATGTTTGACATACAATCCCAGCATCAGCTCTCCTGGATCCATTTAATTCCAGCTGCAAATACAGATTATTTCTGTATTTAATCATTTCTAATCCACCTGCATGTAAAGGTCAGATTCAATCAGTGTAAGCAGCATGCACGGGAAAATGTGATTAGTTATTCGAGCATGTTATTCTGCGTCAGTTTGACAAAAGATGACTTTGTTGTGATAACACTTGGTTATAAGTTGGAAAAATATCTCAACTCGAATTTTATGTTTGTTTAAAGAGACTGTGAGGACTTTTATAAGAACCGGTCAGTGCGTCCATACGTCCACACACGTGACCTTTGAGGGGTCGAGGAAATAAACCCGCTTTTACTCGTCTGTGTGTTTACCAGTTCAGCAGCAGCAGCAGCAGCCGCCGCCTGTGGCTCCGACGCCGCGGCAGATTTGACATTTTAGTCTGCCTGAGTGAAAAGAAAGGTTACAGGTTGAAGAGGAAAAAAAAAACCACACACACACACACACACAGCGCCTCTCTTCAGCAGGATTGTGCTCCTGAGCATTATTAATTCACCAGCGTGTCGTCGTCGTCCTCCCTCAGGTCTCTGGGTTTGAATCCACGCTGTGATTTTACTTCTCCACCAGGTGAAGATTTCACAAACACAACTCTCCCCGAATCAACCCGTCAAGAAGCATATTCATATTTCCTAACAGCTCCACATGAATTCAGTTATTTTCCTCCGCTCTGAAGTTGTGAAGCTGATGCAGAAGTGTTAAAACTGCAGTTTTTAAAGCGTCCACTAGAGGCTGGCTGCAGAAACACCAACACCAACAAACACAACAAGACAAAAAGCAAAAACATGTTTTCAGCCTGATCATGGCTTGTGTTTTTCAAAATTATGAAACCTACAATTTTTGCTTAAATCAGGGCCTAAGTGGTTTGCACAGACATGTTGAAGGGCAGGGACATAAGAAAAGAAAGACACAAAGCGCAGATTTTGGCTCCTTAGAGGACACTTATGGGTCAATGAGGTAACGTCCCCTTTTTTGTGTCCGAGTGCAATATTTCCTTCCATCATGAATTGAGTATTTCATCACATGTATTTCTTTATTCTATGAAACCTGTGTTATTTGAACACATCTTTAAACTATTAAAATATAACATGTTTTTTTGTGTTTTGGTTCCTCAAACCCCCAAAATGTCAGGTGGTGCAACCGTCCTGACAAGTATCCACAGTAATTAAACTCTAAAAATTGAATGTCAGTTATTGTAAATGGAAATTAAAAATACAGTGGCATTATTTTATGCTTGAACCTTTTTAAATAAAACATTCTTTGCAAATAAAAAGAATTTTAAAGCTGTTGAGAAATGTAAAAAACTTTTGTCCCGTAATTTTCACCTTGTCAAATGTCAGGGTGGTGCAACCGTAACATTAGACTTTTATTTTAAAGTGAAGAGAATAAAACAGGAAACAGGAAACTGCATCAGCCAGAGGAGCCCAAATGACATTTGTGACCAAGTGGAAAAGTTTGTAGATTTCTCTGAAATACTGATAAAAAAGTTTTTTTCACTTCATTGGTGACTGGAACAATTTCCATGTCAGGTGGTACAACCAATGTAATAATGTGAAATGTTATTTTAACATCAAATTATTTATCTTATTCACAAATAAAAGAAATGAAACACACAAAATGAAAATGTATGAGTCACTACAGACACTTGAGAGATACTTGCCAATAATTTCACACAGAAAAAATAACAGGAACATATAAATATATTTTCATATATTTGGTTGCGCCACCTGACATTTTTGGGTGCTCAAATTAAAAATACTAAAAAATAATGAACCTAAAAACTTTGAAATGTTGGTCAACTACTGAAATCTGTTAGAAAACATAATTCTTGTATGTTTTTATCCATTTTCAAAGAACCTTTAAAAAATACGTTTTTAGACCCTCTTTTTGTCATTGACCCATGTATAAGTGATCACAGGTTGTTGGTCTCTAGTTAACAAGGTCACACTTTACTCTGAAACACCAGAGGCGTCTGTGTCTGTGAGTTATTAAATGTGTTTGTGTAGCAGCCTGAGTTAACCAGGTCTGATGTAAATAAGTCAGATTAACTGATAAAACTCTGAGTCCAGGTGTGTGAATGAGACGGCTTTGAATGACTGAAACTTATGGACAGAAACACGACATCAGAGGCTTCATTACTGTTTGTATTCCCTGTTTTTTTTTTTTTTCCCTCTCAGAGCAGTAATGTCTCCTAGAGTGAATACAAACAGCCGTGCATGCATATTGTGTAACGATGGGGGATGTTTGGTCTCTTTTCATTCAGACACAGAGGTTTTCCGGCATCATGGATGAGGAGTCAGAGAGAGAAAGCACTTCACATCGCTCTGGGCTCGACCTCCATTCAGAGGCTGATTCTGTCTGAACAGTAAGTGATCATGTGATCTGGGGTCGCTGCGATCGCTTTCACGCCGACAGGTTAAAGGTGGATGTGGGATCTAAACAGATGCTACTGTGGGACACAAAGAAAAATATATGAGAGGAAATTTCAGTTTACAGCCTAAAGTCAAGGGATGTCGCTCCAGGACAAACTTACAGCAAACACTGTGAAAAAAGAGCTGCAGTGAGGAGTCAGTCAGAGTTTCTGAGTTTATGTGAGTTTTGGTAATCGGATTTTCTATGCCAAGCGGACCTGCCATTGGCTACAGCAGAATAAAGTGAAGGTTCTGGAGTGGCCATCTCAGTCTCACAAGGCCAAGTCAAAGTTTTGTGATATAAGTTGAATTTTTGCAAAGAGTCAAAGTTTTGGGGTTTTTAAGTCAAAAATTACAAAAAAAAAAAAAATACAAATTCTGAGATAAATGAGAAGAATTGAGAAAGAAGACAGTTTTAAGATAAAGTCAGAATTTTGAGATAAAGAGTCAATATGTCAGAGGAGAAGTTAAATTTTTGAGATGATAAAGTGAAAATTTTTGGATGAAATGAAGAAATTTGGGAGAAAAAGTCAAAATTTGGCGATAAAAGAAAAAAATTAGATTAACAGCCAAAGTTTCAACACAAAAATCCACATTTTGAAATGAATAAAGAAAAAAACCAAAACATTGAAATTTGGGATAATTAAGTAAAAATCTGAACTACAAAGTTGAAACATGAGATTATCAGTTCAAAATTCTGAGATAAAGCCAAAGTTTTGCAAAAAAGTCAAACCTAAAGAAAAGAAGTCGAATATTTTAGATTAATGTCAAAAAATTGAGAAAAAAAAATTATGTTTGTGTGGCGTTATAGATGAACATGCACGCACTTCTGCGCAGCACTTTAGCGCAGCTGTGTTATAAGATCCACGCCCACCGTGAGTCTGTAGTCGGGCTAGAGGAAAAGAACCAAACCCAGTAGAGACGAGCAGAGTAGGGCTGGAATTGTTTAGTGGAAAAGCGCCAAAAGTGTGATGTTTAACTCGAACTGAGGCCGTTCAATTTGGGGTTAAAGGTGCAGAAGAAGAAGAAGAATCCTCAAGATTTTAGGAACTGTTTGAGGTTTACATGGAGGTTTTAGTTGACTGAGTTTGTATTTTGTCCATAGTTTTAATTACACACATTTGAGGCACTTTAACCCCCTTTATGGCCATTTTTGGGGGGTTTGTGTTTTGAGCTTGCCCCTTGACTTCTAATAGGATCAGTGCTGAATCTGGTTGAAGTTTATAACAGAGTATTTCATCGTTTCTGAATCCAGGGCTGAAACATTTCAGTTCTTCCTGTCAGTTTTTTCTGTGGTTTTGTAGCTAAAGGCTCCTGAAAAGAGGAGTGTCCTGCTCTTTTATTGAGACGTATGTGGTGTTTTTCCTCCTCACTCGACCGTGATGGATTTCTCTGCTGCCTCGGGCTGCTGTTTGTTCCCTTCCTTCTCTTTCCCTGCCAGATATAAAGGTTTGAAGCAGACTGGAGTCAAAAAGAACGCACTGATAGGTTTTGTCATTTAGCCGGAGAGATACACGCCAAACTGGGAGACTAGAATATAAACACAGAGAGGTCGTTTTCTTTTTTNATTTTTCAGTCATTGCACATCCAAACAAATCAAAGTGGGATTATGGCTCCATCTAGTGGTGAATCAGTGAAACACAGAAACACAATTTATTGAGTCATGTTTTTTTATTACATTTTTTTTTTTTTTTAAATACTCAGCAAGGAGAAAAAACAACTCTGGTGTAACAACGTCACAAATGCAGAACTGTAAAAAAACAAACTCTGCATGAGATATTTATAAAAAAATATCACACACTGAACCTCCTGAGGAATGTATTGGTTTCAAAATAAACCACATGCAGTATTTTGATCAAATTTGATCATAACGGCTGCAGGAACTTGTACCTAAGAATGCTTAACACTCATAAATAAATAAATAAGATATGATAAATATCATTTGAATGAGAACATAAACATTCACAAGCAGCATATCTGCAACAGCTTGAGAAAACATTCTTTGACTTTTAGTGTCTATGTGCAAAAAGTGTGAGAACTAAAAGTACAAAAACAAAATCAAGCTGTAAAGATTTTGAAAACCAAAACCATTAGCTTCAACAAACTGATCTAAAGGTTATCAGATTATTAGACAAAGTAAATAATCTTTCCTTTCATTAATGGTGCTGTAGTGTAACTAACAAAATGTAAAGACCACTAAAGTTGACCAAAGCTCAGTCATCTTGAAACAGTTCATTATTCCTCAGTTTAACAATTGTACCATAATTGGAGGAGGGGGCAGAGCCTGTCCATCCTGTACGTGGTCACAAACCATCACATGTAAACACGTGTAACAACTTCAAATATAAAAGTAAACATGATCTTTTCTTATGCTTGTCTTAAAGTTTTAGTGTCAAAAATGGAAAAAGGACCCAACACCCAGAATTGTGCTTCATGGAATCAAAAGCTGAATTTCAACCAGAGGAACTCGGGCCTAAAGTTAGTGCTTTAGAGTTTGGGAGGCGGGGCCTGCAAGCTGAGTGTTTCTGATTGGTCGAGCAGCCACAGTGTTTGTGTGACCCCCAACTTGGTATCAATGGTCTTCTTTGAGCCTGACTTTCTTTTAGCATCAAAAACTCAGATGTCAGCAGGTTTTAGTGTTGTTCTCTTAGCTGGCTCGCCAATTATAGCTGAATTTTGACCATAAAAACTTTCCTCTAAAACTACCAGCCTCCTTCTATCAAAGAAGTCAGAGGCTGGAGAGTGTGTTGATACACAATTACAATATAACGGACATATATTGGGTGCGGATGGCCGAGTGCAGTGGTTCCCAAAGTGGGGGTCGGGACCCTTTAGGGGGTCGCGAGACATTGATAGGGGGTCATGGAATGTGTCCCAAAATCGAAAACTATGAACAATTCATGAACATTTTATCCATTATTGTGAGAATAAAAGCAAAAATTGGGGTGAAAGATAATATAAAATTATGCAAACAGAAAATGTTTTATCTGTTTTTCACATTTCTTTGTTCAAGTTTGATGCCCTGAACTCAGCAAAGTGCACATTAGTCTGTAAATTTTCTATTGATCAGTTAAATTAAGTATCCTCAGGGAGGGTTTTGTTGGTTTTTGTCTGTTTTTGGATTGTCCCATTAGTGTTGAACCACAGCAGGGGGTCACCAGTCCCTAACGCTGCTATTTTGGGGGTCACAGGCGGAAAAGTTTGGGAACCCCTGACCTAGTGGATATAGCTACGCACCATGAGGTTTGCCCTCAAGCAGGTGGCCCAGGTTCCATTCCCGCCTGTGGCCTGTTTCCTGCATGTCATTCCCCACTCTCTCCCCCTTTCCTGCTCTATCCACTGTCCTCCTCTATCCAATTAAAGGCAGAAAAGCCCAAAAAATATCTTTAAAAAAAAAAAAAAAAATTACTTATATTGCAGTGTCACTTCATATATTTTATCCATGAAAGTGACAGCTTCCGTCGTTTGTGAGTAAGTTGATGTTTTCCAAGGATGGAAAAAGTTAATTTGTAGAAGTAGTTTTTTTTTTTAAGAATGTTTAAAAAAACATATTATTCAGCAATAATTTTGAATATTTTTTTGCTGTTTTCTACAAGATGTCACAAAGTGAAACCGGAGTTATGTGTAAAGTATTATCATTTCAAAGCATTTTAAATAATTTAGGCCTTTGCATGTTTGCAAGTGAAGCTCACATTTGAGCGTGTGTTCATTTTAGAGCATGAGACTGGGTGGGGGGAGGCAGATAATGATTTCATCTATAAAAGGGGGGCTCTGCAAGATAAATTTGTGAACCACTGTTCTAAACAATGGTCTTCTTTGAGCCTAACCTTCTATTATTATTGACCAATCAGTAGGTAACAGGTTTTATTGTCGTTTTCCTGGCTGGCTCGCCAATTATAGCTGCACTTTTACCATAAAAACTTTCGCCCAGAGCTACCAGCCTGCCTCCACCCCCAGCTATGATAGACTTGGTTTAATTTCTCCTATACAATGGTCTTATCTAAGCCTGACTTTCTTTTTGCAATGACCAATCAGATGTCGGCAGATTTTGGTGTTGTTTTCCTGGCTGGCTCGCCAATTATAACTAACCCATGGCATTTTCTATGGGCAACGAGACAAGTTTAATTCATGGGGATGCGTTAACAGGAATTAAAAGTTCCTTGTGCCTTTGGTTGAAACACAGCTCAAGTAATTTCGTGACCTTTTGAAGCACAAATCAGGAAAAAAAGAAAACACAATGAAGCAAACTTGACAGAAAATGTTCATAATGAAATAAAAACGGAACGGGAATCAAGTCACTGTAAGACCAGCTATGTTCCCTTTGTATAAAAGTTTAATCTTAGATTATAGTTGATGTGAGGATAGAGGAATAGCTCTGCCGTTTTTTTCTGGTTGGTGTTAATCGTTTGTGGAGTCACCGGAAGCACCAGAGCCAGGAGAGGCAGGACGCGGGTCGAGTTTGTTGCCCAGGAATGACGTCCAGCACCTCCCTGACCTCCCTGCCAGAAAGACCCTTCCATCGCAGCAGTTTGGGTAGAAAATCCACGTCACTGCAGAGGAGAACGACACAACACAACTGAGTAGGGCTGAACGGTTTTAGAAAAAGATCTAATTGCGATTTTTGTGGCAGATACAGCGATTTCAACTGGAAAGTTTTCACAATGTACAGTAACATTTACAAACTTGACAGAAAATTACATCAAACCATTGAAACATCAAAAGCTTTTACTCTAATGTGAGGATGAAAATGAAAACTGAAGGTAAGAATTGTTTCAAGTTTTTAAATAAAAGGTCAATGTTTTGATATAAAAGGTGAAACTTTTTAGAAATAAAGACAAAATTCTGAGACAAAAAGTCAAGATTTTGAGATGAAACTTATTAAGTTTAAGAAATCAGATTAAGATTATGTGAAAAAAGTCCAAACTTTCTCATCTAAGGTCAAAATTTTAAGATGACAAAAGTCTACATTTTGAAATAAAGGTAGTTTTTGAAAAAAAAAAAAGCTGAAATTTGATAACAAAAAGTCAAAATTCTAAGATTTGAGTCAAAATAATGAGAAATAAATACAGAGGCAAAAAAATTAATAAGAAGATTTTTCGATAAGTTGTCAAATTTTGACTCTTCTCAAAACTGAACAGCCATTCCTGATTTTTCTAAACCGGACTCATTAAATTGTTATAAAAAATTGAAGAACAAAAAAGTCTATCTTTGACTCTTAACTTTGAAAAATGATGTAGTGCAAAATATCCTTAATTGTATTAAGTTAAATAAAATAAAATCAACAACAATCCCAAAGAAAAAAGGATTTTTCCAACAGTCTCACACTCAAAGACAGGTGTGTGTGAAACAGCTGATATAACAGATCCTGGGTCAGTCAGGAGCAGGAAAAAAAAATCACAGCTTTAACGATCACATGATCACGATGTTTGAAATTGCGATTTTGATCAAAAAACGATAAATCGTTCAGCCCTACCTCTGAGTCTGACGTTTCTCCATGGATGCAACCGTGATCTTCAGTGCGTCGATGTCCGTGCACTCCAACATCTCCCCCACCTTCAGCAGCATGTAGTTCCCCTCCTGGACACCAGGGGCCTGACACATTACAACACAAACAACTGGAGTTTATAAAGACCCACCAAAGCTTATAAGACATCACATAGAGTGAATTGTTTTTTTTTTACCAGCTCTGTCATTGCAAGGTGCAGGATTTTAGCATCTTCATAGACCGCTTGATTAACATTTGGACTCCAGCTTCTCTGCAGTTTTTTCAGGCTGCTCCCTCGGAGATGTTTGAGGTAAATGTTGGCGATGAGCTTATAGACTTCATCCAGCACTTTCTGAAAGAAGCAGAGAGACGAAATGTATCAAATAAACGTGGAAACATCAAATTATTCTCACAAGGTCGTCATAAGATTTGCTTAAATGATGAGTTGGTCACAAAAGGATCTCTTAACTAGTTCATGACACAACACCAAGCTCCGCCCATAATTCTGGCCACTATGGGGCTGGCCAATCAGGGTGAAGGGGGTTTGTGGAGAGGGGAGTCTTAAAGGGACAGCAGCTAAAAGAAAGGACCTGATCTACTAAAGGTTTGAGTCTGTAAAAACCATTGACTGTATATAGAATGGACAGCGTGCTTCCGCCTGTCACCGTTCTATGTTTTTGAAGCAAAAAACCCCGTTTCTCTAGCCGCCATTGTGCAGCCAGAGTCTGCGCAGTAGAGAATTTACGGTGGAGCCAAGTAAAAAAGAGAAATAAAAATATTTATTTCTTCTTCTTCAGAAGGTTTAGTCTCCTTTTGGCTCTTTCCCGAAGTTTCTTATATCCCCGATAAAAACTACTCACGAACGGCAGCTGTCAACTATCGTAAAACGAAACTTATATCACGGTTTTTAACGTCCAATAACTAATGAGAAACCAACTTCTCAGAAAAAAAAAACACCTGAACACCATGCAGCCAGATGACATCATCATACTACCTTAGTGTAAGGATGAGAGAAACGTTTCTACCAGGTATCGTAATTTTTTAAAGTTTCCCCGGCTCATATCTGGAATACATGGGGAGGCGGGGCTTATGACCTATACTGCAGCCAGACACCAGGGGGCGGGGCTTATGACCTATACTGCAGCCAGACACCAGGGGGCGGGGCTTATGACCTATACTGCAGCCAGACACCAGGGGGCGGGGCATCTGCTGGAGGCTTCAGTTTGAGCCGAACGTCGTTACGTCCACTCATTATACAGTCTATGGTAAAAACATGTACAAACTTGATAGTTTGTGCAAATGTAGCGTGTCTACCTTCAAAAATATGCAGAATATTTGCAGATTATCAAAACACACAAAATCCTGGGAGGAGAAGATGCTAATGTGATAGTTTGGTACCTGCAAAGTAATCGATCAAACCTGAAACTGATTGCGTTTGGTGGTTTTGCGTCTGTATTGAGCACCTTTAAAAGTCAGGTGCAAACTGTTACAGCGTTACGCAAAAATGGCTGCGGTCATTGTGGCTAGAAAGAGGCATCGGTGCAATGACAGATGAGGGAGAAAGAGAATTTTCTGTCTGCATGTTCACATATTTGGACTGTCAGAAATAAAATAAAATAAAATGCAGACATATTTTAGATAAGGTGTGAGCTTAGGGCTGATTTGGTACCAGTCACAAAAAGGAGCTATTACATTTCTCCTTTGGAAAAATTCCTTATAGTTCTGTGTTTTCTTTCATCGGGATCATTCTAGCGTAGAAGCACAGTTAGAGCCAGAGTACTTTTTCTGCTGTGCTCTCTCAAGTATTGAATGCTTTGTCACACAGGATGGGCAAATATACCCAGTTCACCCACTTAATGACTCAAACAGCTTTTTTTATGTAAATAAACTAAAAAGAAAACACTATGACTGAACTTGAAAATTGTTGCATGTCTTGAAAACCCAAAAGCTGAACTTCAGCAGCCACCAGAGAACAGAAAGCCTTAGATAACAATTTACTTTTAAAAAACCTCCAACTCTACAGCTTTGAACTTCCTTTTTCTAAAAGCATGGTTAATTTTTTGGTTTGCACACGCAATTTAGCATTTGTTATTTGAGATCTTAGTGGATCAGGCCCAGAGTGTTTGAGTCAGAGGCTGAAATGAGGGTTTTCTGAAAAGAATAAAGTTCAGAAAAAGCACAACATCCCCTCTTTAACTAAAGAGACGTGCACCAGATTTATTTTTCTCCATCTAAATTGTGTCTTACTGTTGGCATCTCCTGGTTTTGTATCTCTGGGAAAGTCGTCTGTAGTGCAGAAGTGAAGAAGTTCAGGCTTTTGTGGGTGGTTTTGAAGTAAGTCTGAAACTGACTCTGTGGGATAGAAAAAGAGTTTGAATAAATCAGTAATATGTTTGTAAGCATCTTATTTATCACATTTCTTCCTCTCTAAAATGAGGACCTACCTCTGCTAGATCATCCACAATCTTCAGCAGAAGATTTAAAGCGACAGTCTCCAGGTTTTCCAGCTTTAACATGATGTCCTGAAGAATGGATTCGTTTAAGGTCGACTCTTTGCTCAGGACGTGTTTTCTGAGCTCCTCACAGGTTTTAAAAGTCTTGAAGAAGTGCCACGTTTTTGGATTTTCCTTTTTGGCTTCTTCGCTGAGAGCCTCAGTCTGCTCCTCTGTGTACCTAAAAGCAAAAATGAATTTTTATGCCCAGTTTTGAGCTTGACAGGCATCAATGTGACCCAGAATAACAGCAGAATGCTAATTTAATGGGAGGATAAAATATTCTTCAGTCTTTGAAGTCTTAAAGAGAAAAAAGTTATGCTTTCTTTTCATTTCAGTTCCTGTCACTTTAAGGCTTCTGCTTCAAAAACCCCTTCCCTCTGATTGGCTGTCTCGCTGTACTGGTTCTTAAAGAGACAGTAGCTGAAAAAAAAAAAGTCTGGTAGAGGCTGTAAAGAGTGTTTTCAGTGAAATCAGCCTGAGATACAAAAACATTATTTGAGCTCCGATTTATGCAAACGCTGTTAAAAGGGAAAATATTACGGATGAGACATGGACGACCGCGATCTGAGATTTCTCCCAATAAAGAATGAATTTGAGTTTAAAAAGCATGAACTGAAAATAAATTAATTTGCTTTTAAATTGTTTTCTACTTTCTTAGTCATTCAAATTCTTAAATTCCCCAATTGGGAAATAATTAAGTTAATAATTTAATTAAGTTCTGCATGGCACAACCATTACTCCATACATATATATCTACAAAAATTGAGCACAGATTCAATAAAATCCTCAATGAAAACTTCTCTATGATCTGTGGCTTCTAATGTTGGCTAAATTCTGTCACATACAAAACATTAGATTCAGTTTTAGATCATACTTTTCAAATTCCATAACAATAACTTAAGTCCAGTATCTAGTGGCACAAATCTCAGTACTAAAACCTCTTTCGTCCCCTTTTCATATATAATATATATTGCTGTGGTAAAAACAAAAAGACTCACCTGTCCAGAAACACCAGCAGCTCCATGAAACAAACCTCCAGTACTTTAACTGACAGGGCTGAGCTGATTTGTTCAGTTTGTTCTGGCGGCGCGTTGATGCACTAAAGGAGAGACACTAAAACTGTTAATACTCAAAAAATTAATCAGGCAGTAGATTATATTTTTTCCAGTTCATAACCTACTTCAATGGTGTCTATATAGAGGCTGACAAAGGCCTCATCTCCAACCTGGTTTTCTTCAGTTTTCTGATTTTTTAAGATGTTTTCCAGGTCTGTTCTGACAGACGCCTGCAGACGCAAAAAGACGCCAGAATTACTGACCAGCACAGATCATCAGCCTTTAGATAAAAGTTAATTTTTATGGTTTCTGTTTTCTTACCTGCACGTTTTCTAGCAGCCTCTTCTGCGCTTGGTTCATCAAATCTGAGGACAGGAACGGGTCGAGTTTTTTCACCGAGTGTTGAGGATCGGAGTGGATGATGAGATCTGGACTGAAAAAGTGACACAAACCCAAAGATCAGAACTAAAACTGTTGAAATGATCGTTTTTATGGAAACAGTTCAAGTAAACCAAGTTGAAAGCGACAATCAACAGCAATAAAAGTCAAATTTAGGATAATATTTACACACCAGAACCTGTTGCAAAATTGTAATCGCCAACAATGCAATATTTTTTTTACTTGAAGTTTATCAGAAAAACAGAGACGATTTTTTGTGCTTTACACCAGCGTTACTCAACCCTGCTCAACCAAAGAGACAAAGTGAGGAATTTTACCTTGAAAAGTGGTGATAACAGCAAGAAGTAGAAATATAAATAAGTTTACGGTGGAAAATGTGGTCATAAAGGAGCAAAAATTGGGAATGATGATCGGAAAAAACTTGGAAAATTGCAAAACTGGTAAAATGTGTAGCGAGAAAAATATGTATAAGGCGGCAAAAATTGTCAAAAATGTGTGAAAATTGGGAGAAAATTTAGAAAATGGTCAGAATGTAGCAAAATTTCCCCAAGACCTGAGATACTTGTTCAACATCCCTTTTTAAAAAATTAATCTTATGTAATATTCCAACCTTAAAATATCACCCCCTTCATTATTGCAACTGATAATACATAAGACAGGGACCTTGAAATAATCGCACCATAAAACGCAATTGGGTCTTGGGTCCCTTTTTTTCTTTATTCTATGAAACCTGTGTTATTTGAACACATCTTTAAATTATTAAAATATAACATGTTTTTTTGTGTTTTGGTTCCTCAAACCCCCAAAATGTCAGGTGGTGCAACCGTCCTGACAAGTATCCACAGTAATTAAACTCTAAAAATTGAATGTCAGTTATTGTAAATGGAAATTAAAAATACAGTGGCATTATTTTATGCTTGAACCTTTTTAAATAAAACATTCTTTGCAAATAAAAAGAATTTTAAAGCTGTTGAGAAATGTAAAAAACTTTTGTCCCGTAATTTTCACCTNTTCCATGTCAGGTGGAACAACCAATGTAATAATGTGAAATGTTATTTTAACATCAAATTATTTATCTTATTCACAAAGAAAAGAAATGAAACACACAAAATGAAAATGTATGAGTCACTACAGACACTTGAGAGATACTTGCCAATAATTTCACACAGAAAAAATAACAGGAACATATAAATATATTTTCATATATTTGGTTGCACCACCTGACATTTTTGGGTGCTCAAATTAAAAATACTAAAAAATAATGAACCTAAAAACTTTGAAATGTTGGTCAACTACTGAAATCTGTTAGAGAACATAATTTTTCTCTCAGAAATATGTTTTTATCCATTTTCAAAGAACTTTTTAAAAATACGTTTTTGCCAGAACCACAATAAAGCTGCCCATTGGATAAAAATGAGCAGAAGAATGGAATAAAAGGATGAAACAAATGTTAAAAAAAGGAGCATATGGAGAATGTCAGAGGACCAAGGATTGAGCCTTGTGGGATCCCGTATATAATGGTTAGAAAATAAGAGCCAGAGAGGAATTAGGCCTCATACTTTGTGGTTTTTTTGGATCAAAATTAAGCTAAAAGAAAGTACAATTTTGACCCTGCTGGGTAGTGAACATGCAAAAGTTAAGGCGTCATAGAAAAAACAGACATAGTTACCTCATGTAGGAGTTTAACACCCAGTTTATCAGCACAAAGCAGCTCTTGGTGGAAGTGACGCTCTGGAGTAGACCATGGAGGTGAGCAAACGTTTCACGATGGTAACATTCACTCAGACACTCAGACAGGCCCATAAACTCCAACAGTGGCTGAAGCTTCATGAGTTCACTCTGCACCGTGTTCTGCACGTTCTCCAGGTGTTCAGGAAGCAGCTCGTCCATGTCTGCCGGCGGCTTCGGGAAGTTTTTGTGCACAGATTTTCGTATGAGACGCACAGAAGAAGATCTCTGCAGGTTTGAAGTGACTTCAGAGGAGAAAACTCCGTCCACTTCATCAGGAGCCAAACCCAGAACTTCAGCCAGACCCTCAAGAGAAATCTTCGGAGGTTCCTCCTCGCTGTTGTTGTTGTTTGGCGTAATGATGTTTTCACTTCCTGCCAGATCACATCCTGTGAAAGAGTCAGATTGAAGAATTTATGTTGGAGAAACAGATCTACAAGTGTGGCTGTTTGGTGTCTTAATGGAAAAGTTACATGCAGTTACAACAAGTGACCACTGAATGAATGTCAAGGGAGTTTGGCAGCAGAGAGCAGTTTTTGCATTTAGACTATGACTTTGTTAATGTACACACTGTATCCCTTTTTTTAAATAAGATTAAAGACAATCGCCTGTTTGCGTAGTAGTCATGTTGATTCATGAACAGTTAAAACTTGACCAATGAAACACTATTTTGAGATTTTTTGCCTAAAATATCGCAAAATTTTAAATGTATTTTGTCATAATGCTGACTTTATCTACTCAAACTTTCACATTTCTATCCCAAATCTTTGACTTTTCTTCCAAAATTTTTATTTTTTCACTCAAATTTGACAATTTGTCGAAAGATTCTGACTTTTAAACTCATTATTTTGACGTAACATCCAAAATTTTTGTTTTTTTAACTCAAAACTTTGACATAATCAAATCAAACAGTCTTCGTTATCATCTTAAAGTTGGGACTTTTTATCTCAAAAAGAAGACTTTGTATCTCATAACTTTGACTTTATCTCTAAATTTCACATTTTTATCTGAAATCATTGACTTTTTCTCAATTTTGTCTCTCAAAATTCTGATTTTTTTTCTCAAAATTTTGACTTGTTTTACTGATATCTTGACTTTTTAACTGCCAACTTTGGCTTGATTGTGTCAAAAAACTTGACTTTTATCTCAAAATTTGACTTTTCAACTCTTAACTTTGACTTAAATATCTCAAAAGGTAAACTACATTATCTTAGAGTAGGAACTTTTTTTTTTTTTTTTTTACCTCAAAACGTAAACTTTGTTTCTCATCATTTTGACTCTTTATCCCTGAACTTTTGGCCAAAAAG
Source organism: Thalassoma bifasciatum (assembly GCA_008086565.1). NCBI lineage: Eukaryota > Metazoa > Chordata > Actinopteri > Labriformes > Labridae > Thalassoma > Thalassoma bifasciatum. The sequence goes on from RPOG01006002.1 coordinate 17,561, forward strand.
CCTGTAAACACTTCTTTTAGAATATTGCCTTAAGCAGAAAATTGACATGAATGTTAAAACTGTTTGTAGTCAAAAAATTCTTACATTTTTTTCCCAAGTATGTCTACTTTTACTCATATTATTGTCTTTGAAAACATTTCATTTGACACATGCATTGTTTTATTTATATATCCTTAAAGGTTTTGCTCTATTCATTTTCTTGCATTGCTGCTGTGACTGTGAATTCCCCTTTGTGTGATGATTAAAGGAGATTCTTATCTCTTATCTCATCAGAACAGCTTAAAACTGAATGAGCAATAACAGAGACATTTAACACAAGGTTTTAGGCCTGTTGCAGTGTAAAACACATTTTAATATCTATATAAATATACGAGGCTGCTCTGTCTCTCATTGGTCAGTTAAAGACCTTGTTCTCTGCACCAGAGGATTAAATAAACTCTTCATTGAACCTGAAGTGGAACGTGGTGGCGTGTTTCTCTGAGTGTTGTTATTCTGTGTCACACTGAAGCAGAATAACAGGTTTTCTCTCTCAGGAAAAGTGATGTCAGAACCAATGAGAGGCGAGCGCGTGTAAATTATGTAACTGGCCCCGCCCACTTTTCCACCACCTGTGGTTATAAATAAGCTTTGGGATTTGGGGAATCCCTGATAAAACAACCAGCTTGATCCAGTTTGGTTTTGAACACTGCAAAAACAGAAATCAAAGCAAGTCTTTGTGTCTTATTTGTAGTAAAAATTGTCTTATTGTTCTTAATTTGAGCCACATTCACCAGACCAGGTCATAAAAATGTCTTATTTCAAGTTTTTTAAGACAAAAATGAGGTGTAAATTGCTTGTAACAAGTCAAAAAAATCTGCCAATGGGATAAGACGAAGTTTCTTGAAATTAGAAAGATGTCTTAAAACAAGAACATTTTATCTTATCCCATTGGCAGATTTTTTTTTTCTCGTTACAACCAACTGATGCCTCATTTTTGTCTTTAAAAAACTTTAAATGAGACATTTTTATGACCTTGTCTAGTAAATGTTGCTCAGGTGAGACTCCCAAATATCTTAACACTATAAATAACATTTACGCTCCTAAACAGACCAGAACAGACTTACAAGAACTGAAATTAAGGATGTTGCTTTTTTAGTGTATTCAAAGGTTAAAAAAGATTTGCAAATCACTTTTTTCTGTTTTTATCTGTTTCTTACACAACGTCATTGAACTTTATTGCATCAAAGCATCATTTTTTTTATTCTCTAAACTTAAATAATCTCATGTGAGGTGATCACAGGAGAACAGAGCATCCTTTTTTACACATTTTCACTCTTTAGGAAGTCAAAATTGCTGCACAAATCTTCATTTTTTAACTCTTTCTTTGTCCTTTAGATATGTATGATTTTACATGGTGCATCTTCATTCATTTAAAAATCTATAACTGATTTGAACAGGAGAGAAATCTGGACTCACCTTCTTGCAGAGAAATGTCGTTATTCTCAATCAGCTGCCTCGTGCTCTCAGTCCTCTGAGGTTTCTTCTTCCTCGAAAATTTCTTCATCTTGATTTTTCCTCGTTGATCGTTCAGCTCTGGTTTTTTTCTTCAGATTAAAGCAGCGTCCGTCTCTGAGGTGTGTGTTTGTAAAACGCTGGCTGCTCTGGTTATTTATAATCTCAGATCAAAAGGGTGTTTTCCCCTGACTTCACTCCCTCACTTTCAGTTTCCTTTTACTTTCAGCTTTTCTCGCTCAGTGAAAGTGGTTACATCATGTTCACCTAAACCACAATAATAACATTAACACTAAAACCATGGATGCTTCAACATCTTTCAGCAGCTGTTTAGAAAAAGAGGAATCTGACCAAACTTAAGTCAAATATTGGGCACAATTTACAGATGAAGATGTTGCTTCTTCTTCGTGTTAAGTTGCATCATTTTCACACACAAGCTGATTTTTTTCTGTGATTACAAAACAGGTTTTTCTGCTGCTGCTGCTGATGAATGTAAACAAGAAGTTTCCGGTGATGTTAAGTCAGAAATGGTTGAAGCAGGACTGAGCAGAGGTGAACTGTTTGGGTTGATTTTCATTTTTTGCTTTGTTTCTTTTCTGTTTTACTGCACTTAAAATGATAACAGACAATAAACGAGTGATTTATCAATCAATCAATCAATCAATCCTTATTTATAAAGCGCCAAATCATAACAAACGTTATCTCAAGACACTTTACAAAACATTAGCAGGTTGATACCTGTTAATGTTTGAGTATTTAGTTATTTTATTAACAGAGACCCAACATCAAGACAGGATAAGGAATCTTATCTCATCTTGATCCACCATGAGTGAAGCACTTTGCAGCAGCTTTTAGCAAAGTTACAGTGGAGAGGAAAAACTTCCCTTTAACGGGCAGAAACCTCGGACAGAACCAGACTCATATTAGACAGAGAGAGAGAGAGAGAGAGAGAGAGAGAGAGAAAAATTGGAGAACTGTCCAAGCCACAGCAGCAGGAGTCAGGTCGTCCCACATCAGCTGGTAGATCCACAGCAACAATCCAGATGAACCTACAAACAAGCTCAGAGACTCCCAGAGGATCATGGGTAATAACTATAATAGTGCATTAAGATAAAAGTTAGACTGACAGATAGAGGAGAAAGGGAAACAGAAGCCTAGTGTGTCAGTTTCCCCCCGACAGTCTAAACCTATAGCAGCATAACTAAGAGCTGGTTCAGGCCTGATCCAGCTCTAACTATAAACTTTATCAAAAAGGAAAGTTTTAAGTCTACTACTAAAAATAGAGAGGGTATCCGCCCCCCGGACCTCGACTGGTAAGTTGTTCCAGAGAAGAGGAGCCTGATAACTAAAGGCTCGACCTCCCATACTACTTTTAGAGAGCACAGGCACAGTCAGCAGGCCTGCATGCTGAGAGCGCAGTGATCTAGACGGGTAATATGGAGCTATAAGCTGTCTAAGATAGGACGGCCCAATGTTATTGAGGGCTTTATAGGTCAGGAGGAGAATTTTAAATTCTATATTCTAGATTTTACAGGTAACCAGTGTAGAGAAGCCAATACAGGAGAAATGTGTTCCCTCCTCCTGGTTCCAGTCAATACCCGAGCTGCAGCGTTCTGAACTAACTGAAGGGTCCTAATAGACTTTTTAGAGCAGCCTGATAAAAGAGAGTTACAGTAATCTAACCTAGAGGAGACCAAAGCATGGACTAGTTTCTCTGCGTCGCTCTGAGACAAGAAGTGCCTGATTTTCCTAATGTTACGAAGATGAAAATATGCTGTTCTCGTGGTCTGCTGAATATGTGAGTTAAAAGACAAATCCTGATCAAAAAGAACCTGAGATTCCTAACTGTACTGCTAGATCCAACACTGATGCTTTCTAAAGTACCTAACTGATCAGAAAGAGCCTCCCTAAGCTGTTTAGGTCCAACAACAATAACTTCAGTTTTCTCCGAGTTCAACAGTAAGAAATTTCTACTCATCCAAGCCCTGACATCTTTCAAACACAATTCAAGTTTAGCTAACTGGCTAGTTTCTCCTGGCTTTATCAGCTCAGAGTCACAGAAAAACACTATATTGTTGTTTAACTACACATCTCAGTAACTGTAGGGTTTAAAATCTCTGCACCTCACATCTAAAGAGTTGAATAGTTTGAAGTTTTTATTACAGTTGTGATAAAAGTAGGTGAGAAATGTGTGGGAGTGTTTGTTTACATCAGAGAACAGAAACGCTGAGTCATCGCTGCTGCAGCAACACGTTCATGAACGAGCTCGTCTTATTTTCAAACAAAGAAAACGAAAGTGACACAGATTCATTTCATCAGCTCTAAGTTTTTCACTTTCAGGTCCAGGAAGAAGAAAAATGTCACAACTGAGTGGAATTTATGAAAGAATAAACTCATTTAATGTTGATGTTTTAATCTCATGTGGTGTTTTTATTTCACTCTTAGGGCTGCATGTGTGTGTAAGTGTGTGTGAGTGTATGTGTCCTGGGAAAAAGGAATCAGGGTGAATTCCTGATCCTGGTTATCTACGACTCAAGGGTCATTTTACAGTTATGGATATTCCCCTTTAATCCCAAACAACAGTCGCAGTAAAATGAAGTAAAAATTTATCTCTGAGGGTTTTTTCTTTTTTTTTTTGTCTGTATTTGTGGATCTGCAGGTGAAGAGCGTTCATTTTCAGGGGAGTTTTTCTTATCAGGAGTTAAATCATCAGGATAAATGAACCAAAGCTCAAACAAAGTCAAGTTAATCATTTAAGTAAAAGTCAACACATGAAGAAACTTCCCTGAAATAACTTCCTTGTTTTTATTGAAGGTCAAGAAATAAAGAGTGAGCTTTAAATTTAATACAGCTCTTAAATGAAAAAGGAAAATTTATGGATTATGTTTATTCTGAAAAAAGAAGAAACGATTGTTTATAAGCCCTCAAAAAAGCCACGATTTTCTAAAACTGAATTTGCTCTGTTTTCTTGAGATGCATGAAAACCTGCAGAAAGAAATTTCATTTATTTAAAACACTTTTTTCCGGTTTAAATTTAACATTTCCTCAAAACTCAACATAATAGACACTGTAAAGAAAAAGGAGTTTCTTTAAGATATTTTTTTCCCATATTCAGTCAAAATCTGATGATATTAAATTAAAATTAATGTGATAAAATGTTTTAATTTTATTGTTTACCCAAAATTGTGACTTTTTTATTTGTAATTTTGGCTTATTCTCAAAATATTGCATTTCTATTCCTTCTCCATCTTTTATCCCCAAATTTTCTTCTTTTCGTATTACTTTGATTTTATTATCTCAAAGTTTTGACTTAACATCTCTCAAATTTGACTGTTTATCTCAAAATTTAGACTTTTTATCTGAAAATTTTGACTTTTCATCTGAAAATTGTCACTTTTTATCTGAAAATTGTGACTTTTAGTCCTGTATTTTTGGCTTCATCCTTAAACATTGAATACCTATGTCTTATTTCAACTTTCATCTCTAAATTTTCTTCTCATAACTTTGACTTTAATACCTCAAAACTGCAACTTTCCGATTTCATTATTACTCCTTATCTCAAATTTTGGCTCTGCATCTTAGAATTTTGACTTTTTATCAAACATGTTGACTTTTATCTCAGAATATCTACTTATAATCTCATATTTTGACTTTCTGTCTACTTTTTTATAAATCTTTCATCTCAGAATTTCTGATTTTTATCTCAAAATTTTTATATTTTGTCTTAAAATTTTTACTTTCTATCAAAAAATTTACTTTGATTTTTTTTCTACTTTTTATCACATTTTTTTCTCTTATTTTGTCCTAGAATTTTGAGGTTAATAAGGGAAAAAACAACCTCATTATAGCCAAGTTTTTCTTTTTCTTTTTTTTTGAACTGTTGGAAATTGGCTTCCATAAAAATGCCGCAATATATGCTTCATAAAAAAAGGTTTTTTTTTTTCCTGAGCAAAAATCTAAATAAAGCCTCTAAATTCCATTAATGGTCTTTTATATGGAGGACCAAAACTGCCAAAATTAAAAATAAACAAATAAATAAAAGTGGAAATAAAAACCAATGTAAAAAATATAATTCAAAAATTAAGTGCAAAAAAATAAGTTTGGCAGTTTTTTGTCCTCCATATTTTTATGCCTCAGCAGGTTTTAGATGTGAAGGACAATGATTAAAGGAAAGGAAACAAACCAGAGAAAAAGACAAAAAAAAAAACCCAAACAAACAATAAAATAAAGGTGGGGTAGAGATTTTAATCCCCACATCCACCCACTGATTCTACAAAAAAAAAAAAAAAAAAAAAAAAAAAAAAAAAAAAAAAAAAAAAAAAAAAAAAAAAAAAAAAAAAAAAAAAAAAAAAAAAAAAAAAAAAAAAAAAGACAGACTAACTGAAATGAAGCCAGAAAGAAGGAGCACAGGTGTTTTCAATGATGAGCTCGTTAGGAGCTTTGAGGTCACAGGAAATCAACAAACACCAGGATCCACCTGTAACAGGTCAGAACAAACACACAAATGTGAAAGTTAAGACTTTTTTTTTCACATAATGTTAAATTGATTTCTCAAAATGTTGACTTTTTTTTCCTCACAATTTTGTCTTTACTTCTCAAAATTTCCACTTTTTATCTTAAAATATAGTCCTTATAGTCAATAAGTAAAAGCTTTTGATGGTTAAATGGTTTGATGTAATTTTCTGTCAAGTTTGTAAATGTTACTGTACGTTGTGAAAAATTCACTGAAGCTTGATTTGAAGAAATCATGAACTAAATTGAAATCGCAATATCTGCCAGAAAAATCGCAATTAGATATTTTTCTAAAACCGTTCAGCCCTGCTATAAACTACAAAAATAATTGTTAAATATATTTGAATATGTTGGATACTGCTTTACTAAAAAGGAGAAAAAAACATAGAGAAAATTTCACACTTTGTACTTTATAAATAGTCAAAACACAGTGAAGACTAAATTTGAAATAAATACGAGGTTAAATAAAGTTTACTGATTAAGTTTTACAGTGTGTAAGAGAGAGAAATCTGTCCTTATATATAAAATCTTTTATTTATTTTGTCTCCCGTTATTCAAAATCACTTCTCTTTCCATTCTTCTTTTTCTCTCAGTTCTTAACTTTATTAGAAATTCCCCATAAAATAGATGAAGAGTAAAAGAATTATAATATGACACAATGAAAAAACTGTTTATGGGTTTTTCTGAGAGAATGAAACCATCAGAAAATTTCAAAGTAAAGGTGAAAGTTTTTTATTTATGCAGGAGCTTAATATAAACATTATAACACCAGTGTTCAAAGTGGACGTGTGTATATGTGTGTCCAGCAGGGGGCGCTGTTATCCAGGAAATGACACTGGGTTGTGTGAAGCTGATGAGTGTTTTACTTTCATCATCCTGTGTGAATCCCAAACACACACACACTCTCTTTAGCTCACACACACACACACACACACACACACACACACACATACACACACACACACACACACACACACTCTGCTTGCTTGTTGTCAGGTATCAGATGTCAAACTACCAACCACACACACTTGAAGGAGTGTCACCACAAACACCTGAGAAGCTGAAAAACCCCCCAGAGTCTCTGAGCGGAGAATAAAACAGAGTTTTTAGTCACACGGTCGTCGTGGTAACGAGAGCAGAATTGAAAACACAACAACAAATTTATGTTTTCACTCATCCTGAGAGTAACTCAAAGTAGCTCCATGACAAACACATTTATTTAAAACACTTCTTTTCTGTTTGAACAGAATATTATTTTCTATAATGGACAATAATAATGTGTCGAAGTCTTTTTCTGCTGATTAAAAGTATGAAAAATTAGACTTTTTATCTTTAAACTCTGACTTTTTCCTTGACTATTATCTTGAAATCCCATCTCTTTTACTTAAAATTTTGACCCACTTCTTAGTTGTGACTTTTAATCTCAAAATGTTGATTTTTATCCAAAATCTTACCCTCAAAATTCTGACATTGTCCTTACAATTTCCCCTCCCCTATCTCAAAATTTTGACTCTTATTTTGAAACATGGACTATTTAAAGAATAATTTGGACATTTTATTCCAAAATTGTGAGCTATCTCTCATTTATGATTTTTTTTTTATCTCAAAACTTTGATTTTCTCCTCATTTTGACTTTTATTTCACATCATTGACTTTTATTTCATAATTATGACTTATCTAAGAGTTTTAACTAAAGTCAAATTTTGACTTTTGAACTCAAAATTTTTTCTCATGGTTTTGACTTTTCATATGGAGATGTTGCAGGGGGGGCATCCTTCATGACTGAGGGCCCTGCTCTGTGTGCAGTTGTGACTTTTTAACCCGAAATTTCAATTTTTATCCCAAAAATTATGATTTTTTTTCCCCCCTCAAAATTTTGACTCTTATTTTGGAAATACGGACTATTTAAAGAATAATTTGGACATTTTATTCCAAAAATTATGAGCTATCTCTCATTTATGATTTTTTTTTTTTATCTCAAAACTTTGATTTTCTCCAAATTTTGACTTTTATTTCAGTGTTTTAAAATTTTATCTCATAATTATGACTTATCTAAGAGTTTTAACTTATGTCAAATTTTGACTTTTCAACCCAAAATTTCAATTTTTATCCCCACAAATTTTTTTCCCCCTCAAGGTTTTGACTTGTATTCTATAATTTTGACTTCCAACTCATATTTGACTTTTTATGAAAAATTTTGACATTATATGGCTTCTAAAAAATTATACAAAATAATCAAGTAATAATGTAATAATGCTTCACCACATGTCTAAATAAATAGGAAAATATATTAATTTCTTTTGTACAAAATTATCAATAAAGCTTCAAAATCTTAATGGCCAGAGGAAGAAGATGAGAAAAACACAAAACATTTTGAGATTTTTTTTTTTTTTTTTACAATCCCCTGGACATAATTTGACCCCCACAAAAAAAGACACGTTTAGCTAAATCAACATAAATGGTGGAGTCTCTCGTTCCTGAGTCCCTTTTTTCAAACTTTTATTTTTATTTTAGGGTTTTTCAGGTTTTTTTTAATGAGCTGTGGTGGAATAAAAACATCTTTATTTCTGTAAATCTAGTTTTTAAAACGCTCCTGACTTTTTACTCCCTTTATCTCTCGTCTGATTGGTTGAAATGTCTGGTAGGTGCAGGTGTGATCTGATTGGTTCAGGTGAAGATTCTGTTTTCTCTTTGATGTTTTTTCCCCCTGAATAAAACGTTCACCTCGTCCTCTCAGGCTTACCTGCTGTCGCCGGGCGAACGCAACAGCGAGCGTGCTGATTGGCTGCCGTCCTCCAGCTCCATTGTTGCGGCCGCACTCCTCTTGTCTCATACCTCAACAGCTGTAATGAGAGAGGGGAGTCAGGGGGAGGGAGGGGGGAGGTGGGGGAGGCCTTTTTCCCCTCCTGTAGGGAAGCTGTTGAGCTGAATGTTTAATAAGCTACTGGACACAGAAGGAAACCTGATCCTCTCCGGAGAGGCTGGCGTGTGTGTGTGTGTGTGTGCGTGTGTGTGTGTGTGTGTGTGTTGTTGTGAGAGTATCCAAGCGTGCCTCATTATTCCCTGGTCAGTGTGTGAATCAGATGCTGTGTGTTGATTGGACTCTGTTGTAATCGACTCTTTATTCGACTGAAGGCGTCTCCTGTTTCTCCTGTTTCTCCTCCAAGCTTCAAACTCAACAAAAAAACAACCTAAATATGAACTTTTTCATATGTTTTAAGATCTTTAACGATCACAACCTTCAGCTTTTTTGTCTTCTTGTGTTTTGACTAGTAGAGGTCAAAAGTTAAACATCAGCTGAAACGACGTAGATGTTGATGAACAAGCATCAAATTCAGAAACTCTGCACATTCAAATGCAAATGCAAGTACTCCAGGCCTGTAGGTGCTTTCAAATAATTCTGACTCTAATTTTAAAAGCTTATGGCCCTTTTCCACTGACTCGCCTTGGCCCTACTCTACTCGCCTCTACTCGGTTTGTGTTGCGTTTCCACGGGCGCCAGTTTTTAGTACCTACTCTACCCTGGTTCTAAGCGAGTAAAGCTGATACTAAAAGGTGACGTGGACGGACTGCCGGTCACTCATTGGTCAGAGAATGTCGTCTCTGCAGCTTCTGACTCTGAACAAATCACTTACAAGAGGCAAAGGAATAAGTCAGCGACGGGTTTTTAATG
>RPOG01006003.1:0-27234 GCA_008086565.1 Thalassoma bifasciatum
CAGAGGCGCATCGCGGATCTGAGGCGCAGGCGGAGTTTTGGACGTTTAGCTGCTGCAGAAATCCAGATGGTGATCCTGCTTATTGCTACCTCCGCTGTGGTTCTCATCTGCTCTATACCTTTAGTGGTGAGTACTCCAAAATAACACCAGTCGTGGTTAAAAACTTGGAATGCGCATGCGTAAAAGTTACCAAGAGACAGAACTGTGTGGTTCTCTCAACAAAAACGCAAGTATGAGGAAGAAAATACATCACAAAACATCTGAACACGTGAAAAGAAGAATTAACTACAACACACGTGCGTCACTATAACAACAAAACACTAAATATCCCTTGCTCAATGCAATGCAGGGGGGTGGCTGATTGTTAAAACATGCTACGTGAACTTTGTGTTCTAGTTTTGGTGTTTGTGGTTAGATGACGCATCTCTCTGCGGCACATGAAAGATGCTGAACACTCCCAGAGCAGGATTTGCATTTTCAGAAAAAGCATAGTAGAACAATTAGCGCCAAAGTTGGATTTCAGCCAAATGTCATGTGTTTGGATGTGTTTTGTTTACAGCAAACAGCCCCTGGGAGTTGAGTCATTTCAGCTGTAGTCACCAGACTTCAGGGTGAAGTTTGAAATACTACAGACCGTGAGATTTTGCCATGGGGCCATGCAGATTTTCAGTGAAGGAATGATTGATGTGCTCACAGTTTCAAAGGGAAAACATGCAAACACTGAAACTTTGTTTTCTTATACTTTACATGAAAGAAATTTGCCCCAAAATGACAGAATCCAGCATCAACAGTCTGTTCAAATAATTCAGAAATTCAGCATCATTCATTAAGATTGTCCTCTAAATCTAAAGTCTCTTTTGTTCAGTTTTACCAAAGTGACTTTAAAGAATCTTTAAACTGTATTTGCATTGTTTTTTAGATTTGATTCTCACCGTGCCTGATATGGTTTAAAAAATGTGCAACTTTCCTTTAATCACTTTCCTAAATGTGAAATGTCAAACATAATTATGGCTTTGAGACCTAAAGAAAAGCTGCCTGTTGATTAGACTTTGGGAAAGCCCAATGGCCAAAGGCTCTCTCTGACGAACGATGGTGAGAATTGCTGCTCTGTTTTTCCTGGTCTCCTGCCATCCTCACACCGCTGTGGCTGCACAGAAGTTACATTCAGCCAAGCCCCTTTCTTCAAGAATGAAAGATAAACATTATCCTACTCTTGTATAATAGATGTTGACATGTTAGAGCTTGTCTGGAAGCTTCTCTGTGTTTAAAAATGCTCTTTCACGCTCCTCTGAAAAATGTCATGACTGTCTCTTTCGCTCTCTTTTCCAGTTGAGGATCTTTGAGAATCAGTTGTACAGGAGCCAGACAGAAGTGCCTCTCGGGTTGAACAAAGACTTGCTTGCGATCCGCATGGCGTCCGTGAACCCCATCCTGGACCCTTGGATCTACATCCTGCTCAGAAAGACAGTCGTCCTCACGTTGATGGAGAAAATCAAGTGTCTGTTCTGCAAAATGGGCGGACGGGGACGGAGGAACGGGAGGCAGTTCAGCTGCACGGACAGACGCTTCTCGTCCTCCATCGTCTCCAGGGATTCTCCTTCGCTGATGTCGCACGAAATGCCGGAAGTGGTGCACACATCGCAGACTTTCTTATACCAACCTGAGGGGAATACGGGCGGGTCGGAGACATTTCAATCAAAGGCGACGGACTCACAGACGCTACAGGGACCCCAGGAGGTCAAAGAGGCTCAGATGGGGCTTTTACGGACGAATTTAGGGGACAAAAATATAGACAGGACTCTGAAAGAGCTTCCGATGAGCAACAAGGACTCGGCTTTACATGTGACTTTCACAGGCGAGACTGCAAACACGTTGGAGAAATGTATATAAGACTGTAAAAAAAAAACTGTGATAGGGAATACTCTGCCCTGAATAAGACTGAATACTCAAGCATCACTGTGTAGTTATCTCTATGAAAGGTGGAAAAAGATGTTTAAATATGCATTCGACGCCTTTTCTCAGTGTATCACTCGTAAAAAAATGGGACAGTCACAGCTTTAAAACCATCGAGGATTTTTTTTATGCACTTTTTGAATTCTTAAACCACTGCTCGATCGTCTGCAACGTCTCTCTCTCTGTAGCATATCGTCGAACCGCACAATAACTGTAAAGAATTCATGACAAAATGTGAACTATTATGTTTATTTATTCTACTTTTCTTCTCTGTGAGAAGGTCCGGATCGTTTGGAGCCGTTTGGAATAAGTACCAGATGACTTTGTTTATGGTGTTGCTTTTATTTTCGAGTACATCTTTAAAGAATTAGGTCAAACTGGCATCAGAACTAGACTCATACCATCTCCTGCATTTCAGAATAAAAGGCAGCTACACTTTTCTGGAGGATGGTGAGAAAGTAAAGAGATTTATTAAACGTCTCCACGTACGTTTTCAGGTCATTACTTTTTTAAGATTGTTCCAGCATCGCCTTAACGTTGTGTGAAAATCCTCTCATCTAATCACATTTTATTGGGCACTTAAAAAAAGAAAATGCAAACCTAAGACATAATAAAGTTTCCATTAATGGTTTTCCTGGAGTTACACTCTGTTAAAGCTGTTCTCTCTTTAAAGATTGATTCAGATATTGTTCTATAAATTTCACTTCCTTGTTAAAAAGCCAGTAATAAACTTTCAAAAAATATGTGAATGTTCTTGTACCAAACTCATGAATAAAGTGAAAGTAAAAGTTGGAGAAAGCTTTTATTGATTTGTAAGTGTGTCAACATGAAACTGTGATTTATGAGTTTCAGCCTTAAAGCAAAGACTGCAACAAGGAAAAGTTGAACATCTGAAAACTGTCTGTGAGGTGAGAAATTTCACATCTTAAGCACAAAGATTCAACATCAAGTAACAGAATTCACAAAAAAATGATCAAATTTTTGATACTTTGTCTGTTTATCAAGTTTCCTAAGTGGAAAAAAACAGTAACACAATAAATGTGTTATTTATTGTAGCTAGTTTTTTTTAGACCTCAAGATTTTCTGGCTTCTGATTTGACAATGAAAGCTACTGAATTCTTTCAGCTCAGGTAATTAAATAATCATGTACCGCAATTTCTGGACTACAGGAAGCATCTAACAATGGAAAGGACGGATTTTTCTACTCGCAAAGAGACTTTCAGGCCCCGTTTTTCAGGTGAAACCATAGACTGTATAATGAGTGGACGTAACGACGTTTGGCTCAAACTGAAGCCTCCAGCAGATGCCCCGCCCCCTGGTGTCTGGCTGCAGTATAGGTCATAAGCCCCGCCTCCCCATGTATTCCAGATATGAGCCGGGAAAACTTTAAAAAATTACGATACCTCGTAGAAACGGTATTCGGGTGTTTTTTTTCTGAGAAGTTAGTTTCTCATTAGTTATTGGACGTTAAAAACTGCGATATAAGTTTCGTTTTACGATAGTTGACAGCTGCCGTTCGTGAGTAGTTTTTATCGGGGATATAAGAAACTTCCGGAAAGAGCCAAAAGGAGACTAAACCTTCTGAAGAAGAAGAAATAAATATTTTTATTTCTCTTTTTTACTTGGCTCCATCGGAAATTCTCTACTGCGCAGACTCTGGCTGCACAATGGCGGCTACAGAAACAGGTTTGTTTGGCTTCAAAAACATAGAACGGTGACAGGCGGAAGCACGCTGTCCATTCTATATACAGTCAGTGGGTGAAACGTAAAAGTATTGTTGCGTTTCAGCCTCCCGTTTACACAGAAACTGCATTTTAGCCGACTGAAAACGCCCTCCACAGTGGAATTTTTCTCAAATGTTTTCAGCGTTCCTTTGTAAACGCCAAGCCGGTATTTTCAGGTGAAACGCTGACGTCGTGCTCAGCTTCAAACCTCTACTGTGCCATGCACGAACCAAACAACAAGACTAACTGTGAGCTACCATTTTGTTCTTCTGCTGAATCTACTGCCTGCCTTCTACCAAAATTTACGTTTATTGCACTATTTCTGCAATTAGAGAGGGAGTTTTTAATATAAACTCCAGATGATAAGCTCACCTCTTCTTCAGCCTCTTTACTATTGTAGTGTAAACAGCTCCTACAGTTATATCGTCATCTACAGCAGTGGTTCCCAAAGTGGGGGTCGGGACCCTTTGGGAGACATTGATAGGGGGTCGTGGAATGTGTCCCAAAATCGAAAACTATGAACAATTCCACATTTCATCCATTATTGTAAGAATAAAAGCAAAAACAGGGGTTAAAGATAATATAAAATGATGCAAACAGAAACTGTTTTCATCTGTTTTTCACATTTCTTTGTTGAAGTTTGATGCAGTGAACTCAGCAAAGTGCACATTAATCTGTGAATTTGCTACTGATCAGTTAAATTAAGTCACCTCAGGGGTTTTTTGTTTGTTTTTGTCTGTTTTTGGATTGGTCCATTAGTGTTGTACCACAGCAGGGGGTCGCCAGTCTCTAAAGCTACCATTTTGGGGGTCACAGGCGGAAAAGTTTGGGAACCCCTGATCTACAGGCCTGACATATGTTTTACTAGAGTGTTTAAGTCCCTCAGCGTTGTCTTGTAAATGCAGATTTTCTTCACTGTGTTTCCCTTCGTTATAGGGTGAAATTCTGTGAAACATCGTCATGTAAACAGGGTCTGAGTCAATTCTTCGCTAATGGATTTAAGTTCTTTTAGGTAAATCTGACCTGACCACAGTGACTGAGACATAACATTTAGAATCAATTTGCCATATGACTCTGATAATCTTATCTTCAATCGTGGATTATAAACAGGCAAAAATCTACAAATTTGACTATTTCTTTAATTTGACAGAGGAGGACAGTGGATAGAGTAGGAAAGGGGGAGAGAGTTGGGAGTGTCATGAGGGAAACAGGCCAGATTCAAACCTCATGGTTCACAACCTAATCCATTAAGTCATCTGCGCCCCCCAAAAAATTGACTATTTCGAGATCATTTATCAAGTCCTCACTGTAAGAGTCAGTAAAGTTTTTCTTGCCGTTAGCGCAGGTGTTCATGTGTCAGTGCTGTAAGCATCTACTCGTTGCCAAAGTAAAACCACAAAAGGTTTATTTGCAAGGAGAGCATGAAGAAAAATCATGAATATGTGTCAATCCACAGCCATGTAGATTTTTTCCCTCCACCTGTGTAACTGGGTAAGTCACAAAACCACCAGACTTTTTCTCTTAAAGGCACAGCATGCCACAACTGAAAGGTCAATGATGAGGTTTTAATTGTAATACTGATAAATAATATCTATACAGCAACAAAACAAACTGAATCTATTTTTTATTTTTTTTTTAAGTTATTTTTTGGGGATTTTTGTGCCTTTTTATTGGATAGAGGACAGTGGATGGAGTAGGAAAGGGGGAGAGAGTAGGGAGTGACATCCGGGAAACAGGCCAGATTTAAACCTGGGCCAACCTCATGGTTCACAACCTAATCCATTAAGTCATCTGCGCCCCAACTGAATCTATTCTTAATATTCTTGACTAAATGAGCTAACTTTAAAACTATGACATGCAGCACTTGCCTCATGCACTCACGATGCCTTTAACTTAAGTATTTTTGGCAACTTGCTTCTGACTGAGAAGGAGAGGAAAAGAAAGGCAGAGAACTAGTATTGTCATCAAGAAATCTACTAATATTATGTCATCATTTATGCATTTTTAAATGATTGGTGAGTGGATTAATGGAAAAAAGTAATGAATATTTTATGAGTTTGCTGCAGCCTGCTCACGTCTGTCTCCAAAATGAAATGATGATATGCATTGTGTAAGATTTATAAGTGAAGCATAAACATGTAAAAGCTCTGATTGATATTATGACAAAAACAGATTTCAATCCACAAATCCAAGCTGACAGAAAAATAGGCTCCTGACAATAATATGTATCATAACCACTGTATTAGTCACAGTGCACTTCAGCAGATGATAATGAAATATTGCTCAGCTTTAAAACTCATCATCTCTGATGGATGAAACACATTTCTGACCCACTGCCAGTTCAGGTCCAGGGTGGCTGCTTCCCAAATCCTTCCCAGATCATTTAAAACCTCCACTGGGAATCAAATCCCAACAAAAGATCTGTGACCTGAGAATCTGTGAAAGCTGCAAAATCTCTCACTGCAGGAGAAAGTGATCGGCAAAACAGTAGTAAAAGACTTCGCTATTGGGAGGGAAAGGAAAAATGGATGTGGAACTTGTTCAATTGTCATGACCTCATTGTTTAACACAGGTACCAAAGTGCAGCACATGTGCTTAACCCCGGAGTGAAGAGTCTGTGGAAACAATTCGACGCTAAGGGACGTCACTCAGAGAGCGGCGAGGATTCTTGATAAAGAGAGGGGAAGTCCAGGAGAAGTGCTGTTTTTGCTTCCAGTTTAACACAAGCAGCAAATGAGGAATACAAAATATAATCCCAGAAACATGAAACCAACCATCTTTTTAGCAGAACCAACACATATATCATAGTTTTAAATCTTTTTGAGTCCATAGAGCCCTTGGATATCAGGGTACCTGCAGGTTTCAGCTAGTCAAATTTAAGACTTTTAGAGACCTTTTTAATGCCACTGTGAATGAAATTTAAGGCCAAAAACACATAAATATAGTCGATGGTTGGGGTATCCTTCTATTTTACAATCAAATCATAACATGTGTGTCAGTTAATGAGACCCATTCAAGTTTACTTTTTGTCTGTTTATTGAACATAAAGTGATTCTTTCTGATTAATGACTATGTAAAACTGTAAATGGTGACCCAGGATGCAGATAAAATGTCTATCAGCAGCTTTTAGGACAGTATCCACTCTGAGCCCCCCTTCTCAAAAAGTCCCGCAAAAAACAAACAAACAAAAAAAAATTAACAAATATTTCCCGATACGTCTGTCTATCCTTACATACGACCAATGGAAATGGCTATGGATGGGGTTAAAGACTCATGAAAAAACACTTTTCCAATCAGATCACTTGGTTTAAACTTCCTCTTGTATACAGATCACAGTCTCTTCTTTCTTTGGCAGAACATACACTGCAAAAACTGGAATCTAAGCAAGTCATTATGTCTCATTTTTAGTATAAAAATGTCTTATTTTTCTTGATTTGTGCCACATTCATGAGACCAGGTCATAAAAAAGTCTTATTTCAAGTTTTTAAAGACAAAAATGAGGTCTGAATTGCTTGTAACAAGTCAAAACAAATCTGCCAATGGGATAAGAAAAAGTTTCTTGTCTTGAGACATCTTTCTAATTTCAGTTAACTTCACGAGCAAATTCGTCTTATCCCATTGGCAGATTGTTTTGACTTGTTACAAGCAATTTACACCTCATTTTTGTCTTTAAAAAAACTTAAAATAAGACATTTTTATGACCTGGTCTGGTGAATGTGGCTTAAATCAAGACAAATAAGACAAATTGTACGAAAAATAAGACATAATAACTTACTTAGATTTCAGTTTTTGCAGTGTATTTAATGAGCTGTTCGGAAAATATTACTTTTAGTTAAGAAAAAAGAGAAATAATAATCACGATGTGTTGTCTTTTTCCTCTAATGGTTTAATAAACTTGTGTTAGATTTGTTTATTTTACTCATTTAGAGTAAACAGAAAACAGATGAAGTAGCAGTTGGGGCATCTTTTCAAACCTGTGTTTAACCTAGAACCACTTGGCACACCCTGAACACAAAGACGACCTCCATTTATCTTATTATGCAACGTCTAAAATCAACAACTGTGCAGCGATGATTTGGGTGTGTCACAGACAAGGGTTTGACCGCCTTGAGTAATCATGTTTCTTTTTGTTTTATATATTTGTTTTTCATGTAAATCAATTTGTAGACACTTCATCTCTTTGTCCAAAGCAGAAAGATCAAAGTTCAACTTCAGGCAAAACTGAAACAACTCATTATGTAAGTCGTAACGGAGCAGTCTCATGACAAAAAGTAAATATTTCTTACATAAAAAAGATGTGGCTGCCATATCTAACAGATAAAACAACCTGCCAGTGTACACACGTCGTGTTATGCTACTGGTCACTGCAGCTGACACGGCGCTTTATTTATCTCTGAACTTCCCAAGAACCCATAATGGAAATTCTTTAACTTCCTTTTTTTATGCTGAATGTTTCAAAACGAGCCCAAAAAGACGAGAAAGTTTAAAGTGTTCTGTCTCACCATTAGTGATGAAATACACAAAAACAGTGCGACACAAGAATCAACGATCATGATGCTTTCTGCGAGAACTTAACGCTTATTACAGCACACTGAGTATCTATCCATCTGTGAATAAAATATGACTGTGTACAGAAGATAGACACTTAGATAAATTCACCACCTCATGTAGATTAGTATCATGTTTCAGTTCTTTGGCAGCGGACAGTTTCCTCTTCTAAGATGTTACATAAGACATGTTCTTTTCAAGGTTTCTTTACTGAAGGTCATAAAATACCACACATGCTTTTTCAGATTTTATATTTTCCTTGTCAGAGGATTTATACAAATTTACAAAACAGGATCAACCTCAGTGTAGTTGAGGGACACAAAGCTGTTCAGCCACGATGAATCATTGTCAAAGAGTCATTTTCCGCTACACTGAAAGTTTATAATAGAACAAAAGCAGAATAACTCAGGGTTTGTTTGTACCTGTCATTTCCTTTTTCTCAGAGATGCTTCATGTGGTTTTCTGCAGCAGCATGTCACCTTCAACTGTGGTCAAACATGTGACTGCTCACTGTTTGCAGTGTGTGTTAGTTTGTAATTCTACAGGAGTTTAGGGCCTGAATCAACTACTCACATTTGATCAAGAAATTTGAGAAAAGGCCAATTTATTTAAAGCCCGGTGACAATAAAGTTTTCTTGAAGAACTGAAATATCTTCACTTGAGGTCGCCCAGTTGAAGAAACCACAAAAGAGAGGTATTTTCTTTTTCCCTTTTATCCTATTTTAACATCGTTTTCTGACTTTAATTGGGCTTAAAATAACACAACCTTGACGATGAAAGAAAATGAGGAAAGAAAATTCATGCACACCAGCCAACTTCAAGAAAAAAAACTTCAATACAGAATTTTGGCTGCATGACTCCAACCTATTGCTTTTTGACACGTCTGAATCAAAAAGCACATACATGAAATAAAATGCGATTAGATCAAGGAGAAAAAGATATTTTCAAAAGTTGCCTGACTGAATGCATTATGTTGTGATAAAAGGAAACAGCCAATGATTGCAGTTAAAGAAATACATACGGAAATACATACACATGCCTCATAATAACAGAAAATAGAGAACAGAAAAAAGGAAGAAATGCAACCAGACTATACATGCAAGAATCTGACATATGTAGAAATAAAATGCATGATATGTTCAGATTTTTGCATGTCTTCTCTGGTCATAAGAGTCTTTTATTAGGAAATATCTCATCGTCTTTGATCTAATCGTATTGTTTTTATCTATGTGTACTGATTCTGTACTGTTGACATTTTAGTATTTATACTTTTTTTTTTTTTACCAGACATGCTCAAAAGCACTATTTACAATGGCTTCTTTTGGTGGCACAAACATTTGCTAAGACCAAAACATCATTTTAAAGTCTTTTTCTTCAGTTCTTTGTTGTTTGTGGTGTCCATATTCAAATGTGTTTCAAAAATGTGCACTAGAAAAACAATATAGCTTCTCAGATCCTTGTATCATGTCTTAGTAGAAGCAGCATCTATATACCTGCAAATTAAACCTTTAAAAAATGTGTGCTTGATGCATTTCAGCCGCACTAATATTACTGACATCCTGCACATTCTTGATTTTCACCAACATGAAAAAGTACACAGGTGATCCCAAGTTGGGATATTATTAACCAAGTACCACAGAAGCCAACATGCAAACAATAACGACAACACGAAAAGGACACAGGGGGTTAATTATTGATTTGTATTCTGGTGAATAAAGTGCGTTCTCAAGAGTTACTCCTGAGGCAGAATTTCAAACAGTATACTTATCTGACACAAAGTAGTTGACTGTAACTTCCATTCTCTATGTTGAGAGCAGTTTTCATCTCTGAAATTTTGTCTTTTGTTTTTCACTGTGGAGCTGTTTGCTTTTAAGATATCATCTGATGTTGGTTACACTCTTGTTTGCTTTTGTGTCATCACCAGTCAAAACTCCTCATCAAGACTTTGACCGGGAAATTTTCTGTTTTATTGTAGAAAAACAAAGTAAACTCTAAATTGGATGAACAAAAGAAGTGAATGTTGAGGTTTGTTTTCTCGCCTTTCTGCGACGGATTGGTGTTGATAAATATTTGAAGAAACGTGTTAAACATTGAAAGGATTGAAAGCTTAATTCCACAAACTGCCATGAGTGTTTCTGGCTCTCGTGTCTGACTCTGGGTGGTTTCTGACATTAAAGCGACAGATCTTAAATTCAGAACAGGACGATAAATTCACATCGAGCCACTTCAAAGTCCCCTCGCTTTGACAAACTGTTCATTTGACGGCGTCTCTGTGTCCTCTGATCCCCCTTCCCCACTGACGATGTTTTTAATGTTTCCCTCAGAGTCTATAACCACAGCGGTCCGCTTCAGCTCCTCGTAGCGCATCTGTCGCTCGGCAACGGCCTCGCAGGCGGCGAGTACTTCGTCTGATTCGAAATCATAGTCCTGCTCCAGCTCAGGAGCGTTCAGAATCTGCTTCTGAGCCTCCTCCTCTTGCAGTAGCTTCTCTTTGGTCGCCGAGTGTTGCTTCTGTAACCGACACGCCCACGCCAGGTCTTCGTTCCACAAGGTGGGTTCTGATGGGTGAAGGTGTATCGCGACCTGGAAGGATTTGACGGCCTACAGAAACAGTAAAAGACGATTAACAGGCGGGTTCAGGGGGTGATCATGATAGACTGGAGGAATTTCTGCAAAACCTGGGCGTTCAGGCTGCTCGACTGCATCCTAATTTACGGTTTCATTAAAAAGACATCAACATCTCTGCGCTGACTGTGCGGCTGTAGATCGATGTGAAATTATTGTTCCATTACGCAGACATACAAGCGGAGTCGGGTTCTTTACGGAGGCTGACGCCAAACTCAATCTGTGATTTGCTGCCTGTGAAATAGTGAAATAAATCTGCTATGGACGCACCGACAACCTTCCCAGAAATGATCCTTTTGGGATAAAAACGCTGAATGCTTCACTCTATAGAAGAACTAACGACAATCACAATCAATATGTGTGGGAAACAGCATTTAGAAATAACTTATTTTGGTGCTTATTTGGATTATGATCAGGCATATATCTCAAAGTGAGTCCTCACAGGGACTTTAATTTTGCATCCACTGATTTAGAGGCATGTAAGAGTAAGAATATGGCATAATATTGTGTATCAGTGATTCCCAACCTGTGGGTCGTGGCCCCCTGGTGGGTCGTGAAGGTATTGCATACGGGCCGCCAACTCATTTTCAAAATAGTCGGATTTTAGTGGAGTGTAATGATATAGAGATACAAATATACAGAATAATGTTTTAAATGTTAAAACTCAGTCATGAAACAGGTTGGAAAATATAAAATGTTCAGATATTCATGTATGGAAAATGTCCACAAAGAAGGCCAACAGATAAAGTAACCCGACTTAAACTTAACAACGACCCAATTTGTAATAAAAATATGTTTTAAAACCTGAAAAGTAATAACTTGTCAAAAAATGGAACAAAAGTGCAGAGCCCAAAATGCAACAAAAAGAATTTATAAAAAACTGAAGTCTAATAACTAACTCAAACTGAAACAAATTGTTACATTTTGGGCAAAAAGTTGTTTTGTTTCAGGTTCAGCACTTTTGTTACATCATCGTTTAGCTATTATATTTCAGGTTTTGTTATATTTTGGGTCATTGATACAAAATGCGCTTGATCAAGGCATTTTATATCCTGAGTTGGCAAAGTTTGGAAACCACTGCTACTCAGGTGAAACATGACAACATCAGTTGTCACTTGAGGAAGTATCAAACTAAAAACAAGAAAAAACAATTTGGACACTTGAGAAAAAGAAAAGTGATGGTTTAAATTCTTAATGAGGTTTTTATACTGTGCATAAAGTTTAGGAACTTGATTGAATGAGTGACTGAGAAGCTAATGTGGCTAATAATTTATTCCCTAGTGGCCTATAAACTGTATTATAAGCCCAATCCTAATTTTTGATTTTTAACACCTGTAAATATCTTAATTTTTGAATTTTTAACACTCCTATTTGTCTTAATTTGTTGTAAATTCTTAGGTGTCTCCTGATTGTTCTTATTCTGGCAGCTGTAGCGTCTGAATTTCCCTGCAGGATCAATAAAGTACTATCTTATCTTATCTTAGTTATAGTGCACTTTTTATCCTTTGCAACAGGTTGAAAAGGATTAAAAGACAGTTAAGCCGTACAGATAAATCTCTAACGAGCAAGTAACGAGTTCCTCACCTGTCGTTTGCCTTTTTTTTCTAGTCACAGAGTGAGACACACCTTTTATGAAAATTCACTCAAATGCTCGTCTCACACGTGGTTAAAGTCAAAGTGAGGAAATGATTTCACACGGTAACAAAAGCTGCAATGTTGTCCGCCTCCAATATAAATAACCTTTTCTGTTAAGTTCTTCTAATAAAAGGCCTTTGTCCGCTTCACTGTAATCATTTTTTCATTGAATAAACCATCTCAGTCCAAAACAAGCGATCAAGTTTCATCTTGAATCTCATTGTGAAAAGAAAAAAAAAGCCACAGTAGGCAGATAAACCAGCTTCTAGTGGAAATTTACAGCCAAAAGAGACGTTAATGATAATAACAGAGAGATTAATGGCTACAGTGCTGTCAAGCTGCAGAGCTCTTCAATGTCTGTGTTTTTAAAACACTAAGAACATGATAAACAGATTAAATCAAATGCTTCATGTTTGTTTAAAGTGAGTGCTTTCTTTTTAGATTTGGGCAAAGAAATCAAAGAAAGGATTTATTTAGGAGAAAACAAGGATCTGTGCGCTCACTTCTGCACAAACAAGCGTTACTCCAACATGTTGATGCACACAATGCTCTGCGACTTGTCTCAACAAGCCTTTCTAAAAATAACCCGTGTTTTTTTTCCTCCTCTTCCTTCCTAATAACTTCATTATACACAGAGGTGTGTCTATATTTGGTTTAGTTTTTCACCCGACCAACTTTCAACACTTCCTATTGTTTTCTGCGCCGTAGGACAGGTCTCTCCATCAAAGACAGACACACGCTGCCTTGTGCTGAAGGCTTTCGCAGCTCACNCGCTGTACTCACCAGCTCCACTTCCCCAAGGTTGAGTTGGGCGCGGCCCAGAGTCTGCCATCCCTCCCACCACAGGGGGCGAAGCTTCACCGCCGTCTCTGCTGCCTTCACTGCTGGGAAAACCTCCTGCAGGATGGTCAGCACCTGTGAGGAGAAAATCAGACATTAAACGTTAAAAAGATCAGTCAGAGTGGATATAAAGAAATCTCAACCAGGGTACCTGCTGGTTTTGGCAAATCAAATTTAAGACTTTTGAAGACCCTTTTAATGCCACTTTGAATGAAATTTAAGACCAAAAACACAAATATAGTTGATTGATGGGGGTCCTGCTGCATTACAACCAAATAAAAGAATGCGTGTCACTTAATGAGACTCATTCAAGTTTATTTTTGGTCTGTTTATTGAACATAAAGTTGCTAATTGGTTAATGGCTGAATGTAAAAGTACAAAAAGTGACCCATAGTCATAGACTGCCTCGCTTGTAAGACAGTATCTACTTTACATCTTCTCGAAAAGTGCCGCGAAGAAAAAAATGAATAAAACATGAACAAATCCTGCCCTGACAAATTTAAAACCTTTGAATAAGACTTTTTAAGACTTTTTAAGGATGTGTAGGAACACTGTTAACATTTCAAGGATGTTTTCAGAGTGATGTGATTGCTAATTTCCAGTAAGAGAGTTAAAAGTTTTCAAGCGTGGTTTAACAAGTTAGTCAACTTAATAACCTTATTAATTAAAATGTAGTTAAAAAATGTCTTATGCGTCTTCCTGTACTTTCCTCAATTATCCACCATTTAGTTTCAGTCCTGCTGACGTGACTCATTCAACACATGAATGCGCAGAACAATGCACAGTCATGGTCAAATGATGACTCAGCATAATTTACTTATTCATGTTGACATTTAACAGACCTGTACTGACCTCATTAACCTGATTAGACATTAACCAGACATATGGAGTTTTAAAGTGAGCAGACTGTACAGAAGCTTCAACTATTCCATGTGTGTGTGTGTTCGTGCCAGAAATACTTTTCTGCAGCTCCAGCATCGGTTGTCAGTGTTTGAGCACTCAGGTAAGTAATTTAGATGCAAGAGCACAGAATCAGCTCTGCACTTGACTCAAACCAGGTCAGTTTTATAACTAGCTTCATGTCTTTGTTTAATGCAAGGACATGTTCAAGTCCCCGGCCACCAATATAAAAAGAACTGTTGAAACTAGGGCACTTGGTATGAGTGTTTGCTTTATGTTGGAGACTTTATTTAACAGCCCCCCAAAAGTGAAGCCAAAAAATCTCTACCTTCTCTGACAAAATAGGTAAAATAAAGATCATTGGCTTGAAGTTCAAGATTGAAATTTTTGTCAAACACGGATTCTGCCAATAAAGAGGGGGTATTGTGCTTTTTGAAGGGTTTATAAGAAAGTACAAATTTAAGCACAAGTGTCTTACCCAAAACTGAAATCTAAGCATAAAAATATCAAATAAAATAAAAATATATAGAAGATTAAGTATGTACAGTGTACCCAAAATGAGTGGTATATACATGATGAGATTGTTATGGAATATTGCACAAGTATTGACATATATAAATGATAAATTATGGATATTGCACAGAGTACTGACATAATTATAGGCAGTTATTGCACTTGTTATAGTTTGTTCATGTTGTTGTTGCTTGAATAAGATAGTCCGAAAACCCTATTTGCCTCAAACTGGTGATTGGGGAAACTTTTCTTTCCGCCTCTGTCTGAAACACTTAATCATTAAGTATTATACAATGAAATTTTTGAAATCTGACAGAAAGGTCTGTTTGAATCATTATACTGGTGTCATTTTATTAATTCAAGGGTTGAATTGAACATTTAATATGGTTATGTACTGGAGAAATCAAAATATAGAGATATGTATTGTGTATTGAGATATAGCCAAAAAAATATTGAGGTATTTATTGATCTGTTATTTTGGCATCATCTTTGAAGAGACATGTCATCCATCTTTATATGACGCCCATGGTTTAAGCTGAAATAGGGTTTGAAGAGACTCTTAAAAATTGATGGAAAAATCCAATTGATGCTACTAATTTACACCTAAATCAACAACAAGTCTCAAATATCTTTGTAAAGCTCAGAAGACGCAGCAACAGTTAAATGGATCCAATTTCCTCTGAAGCGCAGTTTCGTCACAGTCGTTTGTATCGGTGAAAAAGCTGATTGAGTTAGAAAGGAAGAAGGCGATGAGGGGAAGTGAGTGACCAGCAGCACAGTGAGGATTCTCGTCATCTGAGGCTGCTAATGGGAACATGGCTCTGCCTGTTTTCTGCAGAGTCGCTGTGAAATGCAAGTGATGTCTGTGCTTACGTCATGTAAAAATCTTTTCCGTAGAGTTTTCCAGACTCAGTCGATCACGGCTTCCTTCTCAAATTTCTGATAATAGATAATACTATTTCAGCTACACGTAATGTGCACGGCTATTGGAGGAGATTTTATTGGGTTAGCAGGAGTTAAAATGAGCAAACAGTGATAAAAAGGGGTCTGTCTACATCCTGCTATTCTTCAGAGGACGCTTTTATGAGAAGAAAAGAATAAGTTGAGGATGAAGAGGAGAAATAAAAGATATCGACCCAAAGGAAGCAGGGGTGAAAAGAAAGAGTAAACTGAGCCGGGGGAGGGAGATATTAAAGCTTTGAGTGGTGTCATGAACACCGTGTTATCACCCATCCAGTTTAAAAGCAAAGCAGGGCAACAGCTGAAAGAGGATGTGTTTGGAAATGAAGGCTGATAAATAACCACACACGAGCACAAGAGAAATGAAGAGAACTGAAGAGAACTGAAGTGCATTAACAACACAAGGGCTGAACGATTTTAGAAAAAACATCTAAACAAGATTCTTTTGTACAGTTTGTCTCTTTGGTTTAGCAGGGTTGAGAAACTCTGGTGTAGAGTAGAAAACATCTCCTGCAAAAAATGTACCTGATATTTTAACACATTTCATGTTACAGAAATATTTCATTATCTGTGATTAGAATATTGCAACAGGACATATTGCGATTTAATCTAATTTGGGATTAATTACCCAGACCTAGTTTCCCTAAAGTGTATGGTTTTCATACTCTCCACAAAAGTCTGACTAAAGTTAAAAATCCAATCATACACTGCAAAAACGGAAATCTAAGCAAGTCATTATGTCTTATTTGGAGTAAAAATTGTCTTATTGTTCTTAATTTGAGCCACATTCACCAGACCAGGTCATAAAAATGTCTCATACAAAGTTTTTTAAGACAAAAATGAGGTGTAAATTGCTCGTAACAAGTCAAAAAAATCTGCCAATGGGAGAAGACGAATTCGCCCGGCAAGTTTCTTGAAATTAGAAAGATGTCTTAAAACAAGAATCTTTTATCTTATCCCATTGGCAGATATTTTTTTTACTTGTTACAAGCAATTGATGCCTCATTTTTGTCTTTAAAAAACTTGAAATGAGACATTTTTATAACCTTGTCTAGTAAATGTGGCTCAAATCAAGATTAGTAAGACAAATTTGACTAAAAATAAGACATAATGACTTGCTTAGATTTCAGTTTTTGCAGTGTAGGGAACCTCACTGTCACAGGCAGGGTCTTAAATCCTCTGTCTTTCCTTATGTTATTTGTTTTAACAGTGTTTTTGTCTTATATTTTTCAAATGTTTTTTCTTCCTCTTTCTTGGTGGTGGTTTTCAGCTTCATATAGTTTTATACACTTGCTGTTTCTCCTCTACTCCTCATCACATTTCTCTTTTACTTCTGCTTTATGTACCCTCTTTTGTTTCCTGTTAAAGTTTTTAATTTCTGTGAAGCACTTTGTAACATTGTTTTGAAAAGCGATACATAAATAAAGATATTATTATTATTATTAAGGGAGGAAAAGAGTTTATTCTCAGAAAAGTAAAGGGGACGTTTTTAAAAAAGGGGTTGATAAAAGCATGAAATGTACCTGTGACTTCATCTCATACAGTTCTGGGTTTTCTGGAGTCAGCTGAATTGCATCGTCCCACTTCTTTACTGCCTCCCAGTGCCTGAAAAACACACAACTGTTCAGAAATGTACTGTAGAATAAAGGAGTAGTGCAGCAGAAAAGGCATTAAATTCACTATCAACAAAGACCCAAAACCTCCTGCTTCATTCTGGGGACGCTTGACAGTCATTTCTGTGAAACATTCATGTGGATGTAGATTTCAAACATAAACACTCTACACAGGCAACTTGCACAGCATTAATGTAAACGTAGCTGCAGCTGTAGAACATGACGCACTCAAACAGAGGATCAGATGTCACGTTACAGACACACACTTCATTCCATTGTCTCCAACCTGCGTTTCATTAACTTATTGTTCTTAAAATAGAAACACATATTTGCCCAGTAGATATTAACCCTGATTGTTTCCTGTTCAAGGGATGCTTTTTTGAAAAGCTGCAAACAATCCTTTCTTTTATTGGCACATGACTGGTTTTTAAAACTGGGTCAACTTAATTGATGGAAAAATGATTGAAATCAAAGCTCATGTGAGGAGATTATGAGGAAATAAGTAGTGATGCCTTTTATTAAGTTAAAAAAGTAGATAAGACTACCAGTCAGAGTTTTTGTTCTGTTGTTTTAAATGCCAAATCAAAATAGAAGAAACAATAATCAAGTGACCTTCGCTGTGCACAGTTTGGATTTCTCAAAGCCAAATGATTTTCAAGTTTTCAAAGGTTTGGGTGCATGGCTAGTTTCTAAATGTGTGAGCTTAGTCCACAAAACGTTCTCCCAGAAGGATTGAGTCTTACTCATGGACTGTATAATGAGTGGCAAAACGACGTTCGGCTCAAACTGAAGCCTCCAGCAGATGCCCCGCCCCCTGGTGTCTGGCTGCAGTATAGGTCATAAGCCCCGCCTCCCCATGTATTCCAGATATGAGCCGGGAAAACTTTAAAAAATTACGATACCTCATAGAAACGTTTCTCTCATCTTTACGCGAAGGTAGTATGACGATGTCATCTGGCTGCATGGTGTTCGGGTGTTTGTTTTCTGAGAAGTTAGTTTCTCATTAGTTATTGGACATTAAAAACCGCGATATAAGTTTCGTTTTACGATAGTTGACTCGACGGCAAGTACTCATCAAAAATAGCCCCTATATTCTTTGAAGCCCTTTCTCGGTTTTCCTCTGATTTGGAAGACTTCTTCTTCTTTATTTATAAAAATAAAGAGAAAAAATGAACCGAGGTGGCCTTTAAGAGATGACGCGTCTGAGACCGACGTGAATGGCGGCTAGAGAAACGGGGTTTTTTGGCTTCAAAAACCTAGAACGGTGACAGGCGGAAGCACGCTGTCCATTCTATATACAGTGGAGTCAACTTTTATACATTCTAACTAGCCTCAAGTGTGATTTCTATATTACCAGCACCTGCTACTCACCACAACTGAGTTTAAACAAGCATCATCTGCTTGAAATTAAATGATTTACCCACAATTCTAAAACGGTACAAACCATTTTGTACGGCCAAATTTTTGTATTTTGTCTAAAGTTGTGTCGATTCTAACTTTTTTCCTTCCATTTTTTTGTTTTTCCAATGCACATCAAGGAAATAAACACATTTATACCAAAAACAATTTCTGGGAAAATTGGTGTATTTTCTGGGATGCCAATACTTTCGTCCATGACTTAACTTACTCTGCAGTTCACCTCCGAAACACACGGGGGCACTGTGGTCTGTATGATCATCAGTCACCTGTTTGCAGCTTTGCTACATTTCCGGATCGCTTTCTTTTGTATCTTTTACATTCGTTGCCTTCTTGTCTGACACAATGAAACCAAAAATGTCAGACTTTGTGGATTTTTGTTTATGTAGCAGGACGCAGAAGACACAAAAGACACTAAAGCTCCTCTTCACTGTAAGCAGCTGTCCTAACTTGAAGTTAGTGTTTCACAGTTTTGTTAATCATAGCTCAGGTGTTTTTACCATCAGGTGTTTTTTATATATACACTAAAAGGTCACTCCGACATTAACAGTCCTCTCTTCCTCAAGTCAATATTGACTTAAACTTGACTTCAATCTCTTAATCAAGACAAAAGCTCTGAAAGATCAGGGGCTTAATTCTTAACTTTGACAAACAATATGCTGTTTTATCTACTTCTTTTATTGCTTTATAGAGAAGGATATCCTGAAAAGTTGAAGCAGCACAATGAGGCTATTTACCCTGATCAGTTACAAAACTTGGATCACAGCCTGGACCAGGATCAAGACAAAGATAACGAACGCAGCAGTTATTGGAGAGTTAGGGAGAGTTGAGTGAGGAAACGAGACTAGAGCGGTGTAGAAATCTTACCATGAAATGAAGCAAAGGACAAAGTTACATTATTTGAGGAAGTTGGGCAATAAGAGATAGAAAAAAAAAAGTGAAGCCTGAGGGCTAAAAATGAAACATGTTATTGTTACGACTCTGTACATCGGTGAAAGAAAGGGAAGAGACACCAGGGTGGAGACTGGGTTCATGAAAGTCGAATCATTGGGAGGATTTGACTGATTTCTTATTGTAGAGAAAAACATGTGAACAAACTCAAGAAAGGAGAGATGTAATGGCTGAAAGGAGAAGGTCAGTAACAGGACTACGTGTTAAAAAAGGGAAACAGTTCAAAGATATTGTTATGATGACAATGTCATGGAAGGTTTAATTCAAACAAACTTTATAAAGCACTATTACATGGAGAGAGAATTAGGGCTCAAAAATTTGCGAAATAATCTTGTTACGATTATTATTTCCTATATTAAAACTGCGATTTTTTTGTGCCATTATTTGTAAGTTCCCCTCTTATATGTTTTTAAACAAACACATTGTAGGACATGAACAGTTACATTAACACAACAACAACCTGCTACCACTACAACTGGGACTGATTTTTACACATTTTACTCACTTTTACCTTCTTTTTTACCACTTTTAGACCATTTTTGACTTTCTCACTATTTAAAAGGTTTACTCCCAATTTTCTTGCCAATTTTTTTTTAAATTTTGCTCATTTATGACACTTTTCACTCTCTTTTTTGCCACTTTTGGACCATTTTTTGCAACAAACTTGACTATTTAACAAGTTTCATCCCAACTTTCTTGCAATTTTTGTTGACTTTGGCCATTTTGACCACTTTTCACAGTTTTTGGTCACTTTTTCCACCAGTTTTCCCAGTTCCTGAATTTTTTAATATTTTCTCCAACATTTTTCTTGATAACTTTTATTCCTTTGTGGCCATTTTTGTCACTTTTCACTATTTTTTGGGACATTCTTTGCTACTTTTAGAGTATTTCCAGGTCTTTTCTCAATTTGCATGGCAATTTTTGTTGTTTTTTTGGCACTTTTTACTACTTCAAACTAAGTTTTGCTACTACTTGCTGTTTTTGCCTCTTTTTACCACTTACATTGTTTCTCCTAGTGCAGCAGGACATATTGTAATTTATGTCATTTGCAATTAATTGCAAACCCTAGAGAGAACGATTCAATATTTGCATTTACCCGCAGAAAAGTCCGATGTGCGGCTCAAGAATCTCTCCCACATAGAAATATGATGCTGCAGGTGCTCACTGGGCTGGTCAGTGTAGTCAAGCAAACTTGCTTACGAGTTTAGATGCACGATTCTGATTTTGGTATTGGTCCAACACAGGTTCAAAAAGGGCATGTACACAGAACAGATCTATTCAACTCAGTTCTATGCTCTTCTTCTTTAGAACAATTGCAAAAACCAAACCCCAAGGTAACGAAATTGGGAATTTAAAAAGCTGGATTTTTCCATTCCCATTAGTTATTATGCTGATTCATGATCCACTATATCCATGACCCATAGAGGTTTTTTTAATAGTTATTTCCTGTTAAAATTTCTGTATTCTTAACTAGATCAGCAAGGAAAAGACAGTAGGAGAAAACAAACCTTCATGAGAGAGTCCTTAAACTTCAAATTACTCAGAGTGTCTGTTTCAAATCAACATAAAAATCTTTTCCACTGTAGACGAGTTAAACTGCCTCTGTGTTTGATGTGCTTTGCCTCCACCAGAGTCCATCAATGAAGTATTTTGGCTCAATTTCTCACAGTGGTGGAGATCAAATAAAACATTGTTTTCAGATGTTGCAACATTTTTGAATGGCCTCAAAAAAAAAAAAAAAAGCCCGGTTGTAACTTCTTGTTCAGTTTTCAGCACTGACTCAACAATGCAGCTGGAAGAAAGACGCACCAGTAAAGTATGAGAAGTATCTGGATGTTAATGGGACTTGCTGCCTCCTGTAGCTCCAGAAGAATGGTTTGAACATTAGATGTGGTTGTAAAGTAGGACATGATGCCAAAATAGCACGCTCTCTCTTCAATTGAGTGTTTTTAGGACATTTTGTTTGTTGCTTGATTGCTGTGTTTTTTTCTGGTCTAGACAAGTTTGAGCTGATTTTTAAGTGCAGGAGGAGAGAGAAACATGTGAGAATGAATGGAGTTTTATGCTTAAGAGTTTTCCAAACTGCCAGTGTGAGAAAAATGGGAACTCTTTTTGCTGCAAGTTTTACACCCTTTATCATATTCGGTAGACCCTCAACAGATAAATGCTCAAAAACCTGGATACTAAAATGCAATTTGCATCACATAACTGGGTTTTTGTATGTTAAACTATTCATTTATCAGACATTCTTTCACCCATGTAGCTCATGATTAAAATATCACCAAGCCAAGTCATGCACAAAGTGTGACACTTCAGTTTATCATTTTGTGAGAAGAGAAATAATGATGGAATACATTTGTTGTGCGCTTCTTGGTTTGTTTTTGTCTTTTGTGAATATTCTTGAAATGAGACCTCAGTCTAGTTGCCAAAAAAAAAACAACATTAAATTCTACTACCTTAAACCCCATAACCCTACTTATCAGTACACAACGTGACTCAGGAGGAGAACAGGCTCGTAAGCAGGTCATCGAGAGCCCCCTAAATGCAATAAGGAGCAGCTTAACCATCTCAACGACCGACTGACCCAAACAGGCACCATCTCAAACCTCTGAACAGCCATTACAGAGCAGCATGAACAGCATCATTTCCCCAGCAAAATCCACTTTACCCCATGAAAATGAAATTACAAGTAGTCACTGAGGGGAACGACATTACCTCTTCTGTACTGCCAGGTCCATAAGAGTGCTTGTTATTTCACTGAAAAGGTCAAATAACTTGGATTACATTAGATCTTCAATCCAAGTTTCTTTTTTTTTCCTATATCAAAGCCTGTAAAGATGGGGAATATATGCAGAGGCAGCTGAGGTTTTGTAAAATCTAAACAAGAACAGTGATGAAAATCTTTCTGTCTATAATTATTCAGCTTAGTATAAACTTCCCACAAGTCAGGAATGAAAGAGGAGAATGAAAGATAATTTCATCCCTCTGTGTTTAAAAGTGTTCATAAAATAATGGCTCCATAACTTTTATTTTTACCCTGATTATTAAATACAAGTTGACAGGTAGAATTCATCCTAAGAGAAATGTGGGTCATGGACTAAATATGAAATTAATCAAAGGTGTCAGCTCAGATAGTTTCTCATACTTGGAAGTAAAACAACTCCAAGCTTACATGTAAGTATGTTGACTGCGCCTTTGAGCTAGAATAAACAGCTTGGATATTATTCATAAGCAGGTCAGGAGACAGCATTTCAGTGTGCACTGTGCACTGGCGCCATCTTTTGGTGACTTAAAGTTTTACATTCTCCTACTTATTCATAACAGTGTTGCCAGATTGGGATGGCTTCCACCCAGATTGGTTTACTTTTAATGCATTAGGCTGGATAAAGAACAACATTAGGTGGGATGCTGCTTTTAACAGTATGTGGTCGTCCCTTTTTTTTGTGTTCAAGTGCAATATTTCCTTCCATCATGAATTGAGTATTTCATCACATGTATTTCTTTATTCTATGAAACCTGTCTTATTTGAACACATCTAATTTGATAATTTTATATTGTACAAAAAAACACAAAACCAAGGAGTTTGGGGGTTTTACAGTCCACCACGTTGGCAGGACTGTTCATAGGTGTCATTAATTTGAGATTTTATTGAATGTCAGTTATTGTAAATGAAAATTAAAAATACAGTGGCATTATTTTATGCTTGAACCTTTTTAAATAAAACATTCTTTGCAAACAAAAAGAATTTTAAAGCTGTTGAGAAATTAAAAAAAATTTTGTCCCGTAATTTTCACCTTGTCAAATGTCAGGGTGGTGCAACCGTAACATTAGACTTTTATTTTAAAGTGAAGAGAATAAAACAGGAAACTGCATCAGCCAGAGGAGCCCAAATGACATTTGTGACCAAGTGGAAAAGTTTGTAGATTTCTCTGAAATACTGATAAAAAAAGTTTTTTTCACTTCATTGGTGACTGGAACAATTTCCATGTCAGGTGGTACAACCAATGTAATAATGTGAAATGTTATTTTAACATCAAATTATTTATCTTATTCACAAATAAAAGAAATGAAACACACAAAATGAAAATGTATGAGTCACTACAGACACTTGAAAGATACTTGCCAATAATTTCACACAGAAAAAATAACAGGAACATATAAATATATTTTCATATATTTGGTTGCGCCACCTGACATTTTTGGGTGCTCAAATTAAAAATACAAAAAAATAATGAACCTCAAAACTTTGAATTGTTGGTCAACTACTGAAATCTGTTAGAAAACATAATCCTTCTCTCAGAAATATGTTTTTATCCATTTTCAAAGAACTAGACCCTCTTTTTGTCATTGACCCAAATATATATTCCTTTATTGTGAGCCTGTGGCCATTTTTTGTTGTAAATTTAAAGCATAATTCTGTATCTCTGTTTACAGTAATATGCTGTGTTTTCCAAAGCACATCAAAGTGCTGTAAAAAATAGACTGCTGCGAGTAAAATACTGTAAATTTGGGGCAAAAAGTTGCACAGTGGGTGAGTTTCTGTGGAGAGTTTTTAGTCATGTCCAACACCTGTTAGCATGTCTCACCTGCCTTCCTCAGCCAACACTGCTCCCTCATCCTTCAGCCTCTTGCTCTTAGCAGCACAGTCCTCCAGGAGAATCTCCCTCCGTCGTTTGATGGCGTGCAGCCAGTCCACCTCCTCCTCCTCACCTGCTCCATCACCTCCAGGCTTCTCCTCCTTCTCCTCCTCCTCCTCCTCAAACTGCTGCACCACTGACTTTGAAACCTTCTCACCCACTTTCCTTTTCCAGCCAAATGAAGCCATTCTATTAAAACAAGAAAGCTCTGGTGTTGGTGAAATGTTAAATACACATTCCTGGCACATTCACAGCCAAATAAAAAATGAAATCACAGTGAAGTGAAGTTACTTTAGTGAAATAAGTGAAGAAACATCAAACAACCAAGTCACAACAACACAGGCTACAGTTAGCGGCTAACTCAGCTAACACCTGCTGCGACTCCAGAAACATCGTTTATTCGATGTACATGGAACAGTATTGAGAGTAAATATAATATAAATGCTTCGTAACATAATTAAAAGATGGTAAAATGGTATTTAGATGTGTGTTTACGAATAAACTTACAGGCTACAGTTGTCAGCGAGCTAATACGGATGCTAACGGAAGCTAACGGTAAGCCATGTTTGGTGACCCGGATGTTGTGGACGTTGTTTGAGCAATATTTTTAGATTTTATTATTGTTATTATTATTTGGGGTATGAGCTTGTAACTAAAATTTATTTATTTTTCATTCTTAAAAAAAAAATAATAATTAAAAAAAAATTCGTTGAGGCTGTAATGCCCTCGACTTTCCTCACTAGGTGGCGCCACTCAGCATAATGGGTCAATGACAAAAAGAGGGTCTAAAAACTTATTTTTAAAAAGTTCTTTGAAAATGGATAAAAAACATATATCTGAGAGAAGAATTATGTGTTCCAACAGATTTCAGTCGTTGACCAACATTTCAAAGTTTTCAGGTTCATTATTTTTAAGTATTTTTAATTCGAGCACCCAAAAATGTCAGGTGGCGCAACCAAATATATGAAAATATATTTATATGTTCCTGTTATTTTTTCTGTGTGAAATTATTGGCAAGCATCTCTCAAGTGTCTGTAGTGACTCATACATTTTCATTTTGTGTGTTTTATTTGTTTTATTTGTGAATAAGATAAATAATTTGATGTTAAAATAACATTTCACATTATTACATTGGTTGTACCACCTGACATGGAAATTGTTCCAGTCACCAATGAAGTGAAAAAACCCTGTTTTTTATCAGTATTTCAGAGAAATCTAGTTTGAAAAGGTGAACCAGTGTTTACAGTAAACCCGAGGAGACCGACTACGTCAAAGGACAAAGGACAAAATAAGAGAAGTGAAATTTTATTTTCAGATTACAATGCCAACGTGGTGGGACTGTAAACTGTTCCACTTTTAATGCCCTGTTTTCAAAAAAGTTAAAGAGTTCAGCTTTAAAATTCTTTTTATTTGCAAACAATGTTTCATTTAAAAAGGATCAAGCATAAAATAATGCCACTGTGTTTTTAATTTCCATTTACAATAACTGACATTCAATTTTTAGAGTTTAATTACTGTGGATACTTGTCAGGACGGTTGCACCACCTGACATTTTGGGGGTTTGAGGTACCAAAACACAAAAAAACATGTTATATTTTAATAGTTTAAAAATGTGTTCAAATAAGACAGGTTTCATAGAATAAAGAAATACATGTGATGAAATACTCAATTCATGATGGAAGGAAATATTGCACTCGGGCACAAAAAAAGGGACGTCACGTCATTGACCCTAATCTAGAACTACTTACTTTACAGTTATTTTTTATTTTTGTCATTTTTCACGGTAGCTACACTATATTTAAACGCTCGTCGCATACTCACAAATAACTAAATAGTGCTGTACAAAACATAAGAGTCTTTAAAAACTATAAAAAGTTGCTTTTCTTTGGAACTTTCAACCTTGGGGTTGAGACCCCATTTGGGGTCGTGTGGACTTCAAATAGGGTCGCCTGAAATGTCGACTAATTGATTGAAAAAATGACCAAAGTGAGCTTTATTCTTTGTAAAATTAAAATACTACACATACTATTAAACAACAGTATTCTATACTTTCATTATCTGAAATATAAATCTAGTTCCAGTAAAATGCAGCATATAAAGCTATCTGAGCTGGTACATCTTTTTTTATGGCCACAATCACATGACTACACAGTTACCGCTACTTGAGTTCCTTTATTTCAACCTGTATGCGAAACAAACTTGCGGTCAGTGAGAAAAACAGAAAACAAATGGAAAGATGCTGGAGAAGGGGGGGGGGGTCATGTCACGTCATCTCATTCAGTGCAGTTGGTAGTTAGATAGATGTGTCCAATGAGGTTAAACTTTTCTTTGAATTAAATCTTTATAACAGGGATGGCAACAGGGGTGGCAAGGCTTTGTTTTAGGGGGGGCAGCTGCCACCCTGTGCCCCCCCCGGCAGATCCGCCCCTGCCACTGGTTAAGTGGCAAAGTTAGTAAGCAGGCACTGAAAACATGAGCTATTGCATTTCCACAGAAATTAAGCCACACACTATTGATTTTTCTAAAATACTTGAAAGAAAATGTCTTGGGGCTTAAGGAAAAATTATGTGAAAATGGGGTCGCCAAATAAGGTTGGGAACCACTGCATTAAAGTACGGTTTCTCTTTGAATATTCTATAAAGCTAAAAAGTGGCTTAATTTCCTGTAAAAGTGCACCATACTCACTTTACTTTAAACTGTAGCACTCAAAAGTAAAGGCGGTAATTCATCTCCTTTTTGTGCCATTTATTACAGGACTGTGTCATTAATAATAGCAAAATGTATGAAGCTGATATGAACTGCTTTAACAGTAGAAAAATGACTGGAAACGTGCAGATACTTCTGTGCAATTAGCAGTTTATTAGGCAGTTGTGTATACAAATGATTTCAACACTGTCTATTCAAATTTACACTGGTCGA
>RPOG01006005.1:0-27230 GCA_008086565.1 Thalassoma bifasciatum
AGAAACCAACTGACTAGCATGTTTTAGGGCTGAGGAGGTGTACCTGGGAAAATACAAGATTTCTGCCCAGTCTGCAAATTTTACCAGGAACTAGTGATGGGCAATTAATCGCAAATTAGATTGAATCGCAGACATTGCAATATTCATTTAACCTCAAATGTGACAGAATATCAGGTAATATTTTTGCAGTAAATTTTTTTATATTCTTCGCCAGTGTTACATAACCCTGCTTAGCTCAAGAGATGAAAAACATCTTTGCAAGAGATACAACCTAAGTGGTGAAAAGTGGCAAAAACTACAAGCAGTAGCAATAACATAAGAATAAGGTGGCAAAAATGGTCAAAAAGCAGCAAAAATGGAGGAAAAGGGGTGAACATTGGGAGAAAACTTTGACAATGGTGAGAAGGTAGCAACACTTTTTGGAGGCTTGACATTTCCATTGAAAGTATCATTTCTATTGATACTATGTAATATTCCAATTTTCTGAGACACAAAGTTTTGTGTTTTCATTATCTGTACGCCATAATTACCAATATTTCAAGAAATAAAAGCTTGAAATAATTCACTCTATGTCTGATGAGTTAATATAATAAATGAGTGATCAAGTATACCGAACATTTTCCTGCTATTCTATTTTTTTGAGTAGCCACAAATGCAAACAGGGTTTCTTTTACATTTTTTTTTTAAATATCCTCCTTTTTTCCTCATTTTGTTCTTGTTGAAAATGAGAAGAAAATACCATACCTTTCGACATAGCAATCAATATCAACAATACGTGAGATGAGGGCACCTAAAAATAATTGCAAAATAAATTGCATTAGCAATATAGGGGGAAATAATCAGGATTATTTTTGCAAATCATTCAGCCCTAGCAGGAACCCGCTTTTTGTGCAGCAACAAGGCCAACCACTGCTCAACTGTGAAACCCTAAATTCCCAGTCATACAAACAGGCACCCACAGCTTGCATCAACAATACATTGTCTTTCTGACTTGTTCTGTACAATAATCAGTTCAGCTGTCAAGTAAATGGTCTCTTTTTTCATGTTCTTCTCTTTCTGTTTCTCTTTTTGATATACAACACATGAGGCTATGTTGCTAACACTAATATCATCACTTTTGCACAACAAAATTGTTCTGAGAATCACAGCGCATCTTTTATCGTCAAAGGGATTACTGCAGCACACTGCTGACAGAAAAAGCCATGAGGGAAACAAACAGAACAGAAAACACACACACACATACACACACACACACACACACACACACACACAGAGGCAGGAGTTTAATACTGGCCACGAGCTAGACAGATAGTCTGGTCTCAGAAGATGACAACAACAAAAAGTGTGACAGCTGTTTGAAATACAAGATTTATGGCTGACTGGAGCTAAAATAGGATTTCTCCTCTGAAAGAATTTCCTAGCGGAGAATACATTTCAAAAGTGAAAGGTATTGCTGTGAAACTATTTTCCTGTGTGGTCTCCTTCTTTAAAATGAAACTGAATCTACTGTTGTTAGCAGCACACTGTAAAGAGACAACACAGAGGAATAAGTACAGCATTAGGTCTAAATATCTCAACACGACAAACACGTTATTTTTCTTAACATCCCTAAATACGGAATATGAGCGTATCCTGTCCTGCTCCCAGTCCTGACTTGAAAGATGGAGAAGAAAAATTCATTGCGTCCTTTTTCCCCCTGACTAACACTTCCCTTCACACCCTATCAAGTGACCATCATAAGTTTTAGAGGTCTGACACATTTCTTTGTCAATTAGCCAGGGCTCAGGCTGACTGTATACTATTTCAGCACAGTGCAGTAGCAGTGCAACATTACAGTAATAAGGGTAAAATAACAGAGACCAGCTCAGGAACAGGCCTGGCTCCCTCTTCTGGATCCTGGTGTGTGGCTGAAACACTACAGCATGACAGAGAAAAGTTTTTGAGTGTGTTTTTCCTCTTTCTTGCTGGAACTTTTCAATTTGTTATGACTCATTTTCAGGACTCGGGAACTGATGGTGAGGTTGGACATTCTTTCTCTGATGGAGCGTGTAATGGGAAAGGCCTCGGAGGTCAGAACTGTAATAAAGGGCAGAAATAAAGCTGTTCTGTCGGATTGGCTCCTTCAATGAAAATAAAACTTGAAGTGCAGTGGAATAAGGTTTTGTAGGAGTACAGGCATACAGTGTACTCTATGTAGAGAGGGATATTTGAGAAGAGTGTTGGGAGTGAGACACATTTTCCAGAAAACTGTGCTGGCTCTCTAGGAACGCTTCAGCTTAGCAGCCTCTTTGTTGAAAAGTGCCACCTAGTGGACCCCAAGGGTTATTATCACATAAAGGATTTAAAAAAGTACTCACTGATCTGCTCACAACTTCATTTCTGATATACTGACACTCTATCCTGCTGTATATCAAACACACAGAGGCTTTTAGCAGTTAATGCCATCAATGGAGATACAAAAGGAAGGCACTTCATGATTTTAAAAAAGTCACAGAATTGAGCTCTAATTCTCTATTAAATGTCTCCTTTATGAAAGCTGCCTCAGGGCCCGAGTCTCAGTAGTCAGTGATAATATTCCAACATTCATAGAGACAAAGATGAACTCATCTGATTGGGTATCTTTTCTGTGCTCCTGTCACGGAGTCTGATATCGTGAAAAACAGAGGGAACATGACTCACATAATTCCCCATACAGCCCTTTAATATATGAGCTGCACAGCACTGCAGAGATACAAGGAGCTCTGTTCATTTACTGTAATCATTTCCACAGTAAATCTCCTCCGCCCAGGCTGTAATGCCTGTGTGTGTATGAGTGTGTGTGTGTGTGTGTGTGTGTGTGTGTGTGTGTGTGTGTGTGTGTGTGTGTTTGTCTTTATATCATTGAGGGGACCAGGACCAGACAGCCCACTCACGGTGTGGGCACCAAAATTATTGTGGGGACCAAAACCCTGGTCCCCACAATAAAAACCTCATATTAAGTGAAAACAGGCTCTAAACAATGCCCTGTGAGATTTTTAGGGTTNTTTTTTTAAAAATACATGTATTTTCTACAAAGTATTTACTATTTAAAAAAACAAAACTATGTCTATAAATTTTATTTTCACTGCATTTTATTGTAAATTTAATGTACTTTCCTTTGTCTATACACAGACAATGTCAATGCTAGGCTAAACCCTAGCCTTGACTGCTACAATAACTGAAACTATTTACTTCGGCTAACACAAGCTGGTGATCAAATATCCTGACTTCAATGAATAAAAAACTGGGGAAAAAAACAATTAAGATCATATCAGCAAAGTTCTAAGTCATAGTTAAATAAGTTTAATATTTTATTCCCTAAGAAACAATTAATCTGTTCAGCTGAGACAGAGAGTGTTACCTTGAAGTTATAGTGACGTGCCTACCGGGTGGAAACAGAAATATAAGTGTTCAAAGCCATACCACCCATGACGGACATGCTCACTCTATAAAACAAGCGCTCCTCATCTCATGCAAAGCAACATGTGGGAGGAGCTACCCTCTGATCCTTCTGGCATTTGTTGGAAGAAGATGGAAACAGGACTGCTAATTGCTGCTGAAAGGTGAGCAATATTCAAAGTAAAGTTGATTTCAGGGCATAAAGCAATTTCTTCAGTCAAAATGCAGCATGTTTTGAGAATAAAAGAAGGGTTTATACAAGTAAAGTGTAAATTTAGAGATGAGCATGGGGAGTTAGCTTGAATTAAAGCTAGCTTTTGCTACCTTTAAAAAGTTAATTTATCATAATCAGTTTATATGGTGAAATTGAAAAAGAAAAAGGTTTTACTGTAACTTTTACTCCAAATTGTGGAATTAAGGACTTAGTTTAATGCTTGCAAAAAAAATAAGTTGCTAAAATGAATGTTGTGGCTGCCTAAGACAGTGGGTAGTCTGATGATTTTGACATACCTGTGTTGTGTAAATTGAATTCAAGGTACAAATATCTTCAAAATGTCATTAAAATGATTCAATTTTAAGTTTGTATGAGCATGTGCATCGCTTCCTCTGACCTGATCTTTCCCCTGAGGTGTGTTTATTCAGTTATGATATATTAAGTTTCAATTTGATTAAATTTGCCTTACTTATTATTCATTTGATGCAGTGGTGCGTATATATTAATCTCATATTAGCAATGAAGTGATGCATTTATATTGATGTCATATCAGTACTACTGGCCTGACTAAAGACTAATGTCCAAACTTGTATAAAGTGAACACCTGGGCGATTAAAGGCAATTTTATCCAAAGCTCTACCATAAATTGTATTTTTAGAAAGACTCCCAATGTTTCATTCTAGGTGACATGATCAAGCAGGTAATATCTGAACTTTGTAGCTGTAATTGAGAATACAGTAGATGTTGGAGGTGCACTGGAGGTTGTTATATTAAAAGGCCATTAAATTTGGCAACTTCATTAACAATCATGTGGGGAGCAAAATATGAAGAATAAGAAATACTGTTTATACATTTGTGCATGTGTTTTTAGCTGCCTTAATAAAAACATATACCATGAGCATATCCACCACAGCAGTTCAGCAGATGAGCAACCTGCTCATCTTGCAGTTTGGATTTTGTAACTACCTATTTTACATAAAAAACTGATTATTGCATGCCTACAGAACTATTGATGGCTTCCATGAGATGCAGAAAATCCCCAAAACAGGATGCAACAGAACATGCTGTCAAAGGCATGGACAAGACTGCTGAGTTGGAGGTGAAATACATCAATGCTTTCAAAGGTATGGAGTCATTCTTTTCACTTAAATGTACTTGTCATCCTGTAGCTATCCAAGTCTACCACTTTATTTATCACATGCAGTCAAGACAAATTGATAAAAAATCTGTAAAAAAAATGAGTTTTGATCATGATGTATACAAGAGCACTCTAAGTTTTGGTGCTGTAAACTTTCTTAGTACCTACATCCTTGAATTTGTTTTTGATGAATTCTGAAGAAGCTACATAGCAACTTTTGAATTTTCCAGGGTGTCAAAAATACAACAGTGAATAGTAAAGTTTATTGCATCAGCATCTGTGTGTGTTAATTGATCCATGAATGATGGACAATCTCTGGATGTCCATCTTTGTTGAGAAACAGAATCAAACTGAAGACAGGAGTCTGTCAGAGGGATTTTTCTGAGTTTTTGTTGTTTCTGTGTGCTCCAGTTAAGGTGCTGTTTGATGGATCAGCCTCCCACATTCACACACACACCTGTCAGGTCTCAGGGTTTTGTGGGGACCACGGACACTTACTAATATTGTCCATATTTGTTGGCACTAAATTTTTTCTTTAATCCAGAACTTTATTTGAACAGCAAGCCTGACACATTATCATGAATTAGGGCTTACCTTGATAGCTTCTGCACCAAAGCTAGAGTCCTTAAATATAGACAATATGAACTGGTGAGCGTGGACCCCACAAAACATGGAGACCTGACAGGTGTGTATGAGTTGGGGAGGGGTCATTTATTTACAGCACCCTGACAGGACCCCACAACTCCATGAAAAGCTGAATATCTGTGTTAGCAAATTTGTATTAATTAAATCTAACCAAACTGAGTTTACTAAGTCTGAAAAATTGCAAAATTGGGAATGGTCTTAAATATAATTCATCCATCAACTGCATATTTAAGACCACTCCCAATTGTGTCCTTCATACTCTTAGTCAACTTAGTTTGGTAAGACTTGATTATTACAAATCTGCTTTCAGGGATATTCAAGTTTTCATGAAGTTGTTGGGTCCAGTCAGGGTGTTGTAGATATATTACCCCTCCCACATTCACACACACCTGTCAGGTCT
This sequence comes from Thalassoma bifasciatum, assembly GCA_008086565.1. NCBI lineage: Eukaryota > Metazoa > Chordata > Actinopteri > Labriformes > Labridae > Thalassoma > Thalassoma bifasciatum. The sequence continues at coordinate 5,815 of RPOG01006005.1, forward strand.
CAGGGTTTTGTGGGGACCACGGACACAGTTGCTTATATTGTCCATATTTGTTGCCACTTAATTTTCTTTTAATCCAAAACGTTATTTGAACAGCAAGCCTGACACATGATCATGAATTAGGGCTTATCTTGATAGCTTCTGCTCTTATGCTAGAGTCATTAAATATAGACAATATGAACTGGTGAGCGTGGTCCCCACAAAACATGGAGACCTGACAGGTGTGTATGAGTGGGGGAGGGGTCATTTATTTACAGCACCCTGACAGGACCCCACAACTTCATGAAAACCTGAATATCCTTGTTAGCAAATTTGTATTACTCAAATCTAACCAAACTGAGTTTACTAAGAGTGTGAAGGACAAAAGTGGGAAAGGTCTTAAATGTGAAGTTGATGGATGAATTATAATGGGTTTTGACTGATTTGGTACTTGTTAGGGCTAATCAATGTCAATCAACAATATTAAATGTCTTCTAGGACAGCAGCCAGTCGCCCTCAACGGACACAAAAGAGTCTGATGTCTCCAGAACCCTTCAGCAAGATGCCCAGACATCTTCAATTTCTCAGAATAAGGTGAGAATTGATTTACAGCATTCTNCACAGTTGCTTATATTGTCCATATTTGTTGCCACTAAATTTTCCTTTAATCCAAAACGTTATTTGAACAGCAAGCCTGACACATGATCATGAATTAGGGCTTATCTTGATAGCTTCTGCTCTTATGCTAGAGTCATTAAATATAGACAATATGAACTGGTGAGCGTGGACCCCACAAAACATGGAGACCTGACAGGTGTGTATGAGTGGGGGAGGGGTCATTTATTTACAGAACCCTGACAGGACCCCACAACTCCATGAAAACCTGAATATCCGTGTTAGCAAATTTGTATTACTCAAATCTAACCAAACTGAGTTTACTAAGAGTGTGAAGGACAAAAGTGGGAAAGGTCTTAAATGTGAAGTTGATGGATGAATTATAATGGGTTTTGACTGATTTGGTACTTGTTAGGGCTAATCAATGTCAATCAACAATATTAAATGTCTTCTAGGACAGCAGCCAGTCGCCCTCAACGGACACAAAAGAGTCTGATGTCTCCAGAACCCTTCAGCAAGATGCCCAGACATCTTCAATTTCTCAGAATAAGGTGAGAATTGTTTTACAGCTTTCTTCTTGTACATTAGTCTGATCATTTTGATTCTAACTCATGTTTAAATTGATCCATGAATGATGGACAATCTCTGGATGTCCATCTTTGTTGAGAAACAGAATCAAACTGAAGACAGGAGTCTGTCAGAGGGATTTTTCTGAGTTTTTGTTGTTTCTGTGTGCTCCAGTTAAGGTGCTGTTTGATGGATCAGCCTCCCACATTCACACACACACCTGTCAGGTCTCGTGGTTTTGTGGGAACCACGGACACTTACTAATATTGTCCATATTTGTTGGCACTAAATTTTTTCTTTAATCCAAAACTTTATTTGAACAGCAAACCTGACACATGATCATGAATTAGGGCTTACCTTGATAGCTTCTGCACCAAAGCTAGAGTCCTTAAATATAGACAATATGAACTGGTGAGCGTGGACCCCACAAAACATGGAGACCTGACAGGTGTGTATGAGTTGGGGAGGGGTCATTTATTTACAGCACCCTGACAGGACCCCACAACTCCATGAAAAGCTGAATATCTGTGTTAGCAAATTTGTATTAATTAAATCTAACCAAACTGAGTTTACTAAGTCTGAAAAATTGCAAAATTGGGAATGGTCTTAAATATAATTCATCCATCTACTACATATTTTAGACCACTCCCAATTTTGTCCATCACACTCTTCGTCATCTTTGTTTGGTAAGACTTGACAATTATAAATCTACTTTCAGGGATATTCAGGTTTTCATGAAGTTGTTGGGTCTAGTCAGGGTGTTGTAGATATATTACCCCTCCCACATCCACACACACCTGTCAGGTCTCATGGTTTTGTGGGGTCCACAGACACTTACTGGCAAATTTGTGTTGTCGAAATCTAACCAAATTGAGTTCACTATGTTTTACTGGGAAAAGAATAAAAATCTGAACATTTTCAAGATTGGGAATGGTCTCAAATATGTAGTTGATGGATGCATTATCATTAGTTTTGCCTGATTTTGTGGACAACACCCTTACTGGACCCCACTACTAAATAAAAGGTTTATCTTATTGTTACTGTAAATTTTTGTTGATTTTAATTCACTTCTTCATCAATTTATGAAGGTAGTTGATCAACTATGATCAAAATCTTGCATAGAAATTTTAGATTTCAGTGTTTCATGTGCAACATTTATCCTAAACAATATGTTCACACAATACTCACAATATGTGAGTATTCATATCAGGGATACTGTACAAATAATTTACTATTTCAGCCCATTAAACAAGAGTCTTTGAAGTGGATTTTTTCTCTTTTGGAATCATTCATTATTATTAATGAACAGGGCAAATTTTTTTAGAACAATTATCTTTTTGATCCATCCTCTGGAAACGACGAGTCATTTACTGTAAAATTTGGTCTTAATCAATATAGAAAAATTCTGAGGCCTTTGTTTCATTTTTTCATATTTTTTAGAAATTTGTTGCTGTTTCTTTTATCTTAATTCTTTACCATGCATTTTACTTTACAGGGCTCGGATGTAGCCAGTCCCCCTTGTCCTGAAAACCAAGCTGGGGTAAAACTGTCTCTTGTTAACTACAGTGACTCTGAAGATTCTCTGACAGATCCTATTCCTTGTAACACAGGTCACCAGGTATTATACGTTCTACATGTCATAAGCCATATGGCTGTAAACAGTTACTTTTGTTGATGATTGTGTGGTCACCCACTTGCAGGGGTGACCACAAATTTCTACGGAAACGTTCTTCAACTCTTAATTTTATGGGCACAATTTTTCCAACCTGATGTTATAAAAGGAAGATAGAAACATTTTTTGTTAACTAAATGTTCAAAATGCATTCAAAATAAAGTTGTCAGCTTTGAAAGTCATACAACAACCAAAGTCTTTGATTTCTTCCAGCCCTTGTTAAATTTAGAAATAAGAAAATACAAAATATATGATGTGGAGTATAGCAAATTTAAATAATACGAGATTTCATTCTTCTCTCTGGCTGACATATCCATAATGTGTTATTTTGAAAGATGATGATGTGAATAGCAGTAAATAAGATTAGTAAAATGGGTGGTAGTTGAAAAATTTGGAACAAGACTGGGGATTATTACTGTGATCTTTCGTTCACTGTACGTAGCTTCAATATTCGTGAGAATATTTGATAGTTCCCTCGACACTGAGTTGTTCTGTTCTCAATATTGGCTCTTGTGCTAATTTCATATAAATTGTTCACACAATTCAACACATTTGCTAGGTAATAAACACGAAGCCTAAACATCATGAAAATATCAATACTTTTTGACCAAACAAGTCAAAATTGTGAAATATTATTGAGGAGACTTAGTGAACTAAGGAGGAACATTTGTAAAGATGTCACAGCAGGTTAACAGACCAGGATTATAGCACTACAGCAAACCTTATACATGTCAAAGCTAAGTTAATATTTTGGGATTTAAAATAAATGTGTTGAAGAACAGTTTGTGTGACATAAATTTTGGTACAAATTTTAGAGTTTTTGGTCAGGTAATTGAACAGCTGGCAGTATCATGGTTCCACAGCTCTAACCCTCACCATTCAGTGTTATGAGGCTTCACAAATTCAGTTTGACCTGACTCTTTGTTAGCTGGTACCCAAAAAGATATTAAAACCAGACAGTGTGTAAGTTTTAGCCCCACAAGTTGCTAAATACCGGAAAAGTCCCCAGAAGGTGGTTCCTGGTCTGGTCATGGTCTCTACTTTGTCTGATCGTCAAATTGAAGTGATTTTTGTGTTTCTAGATAATCCAGGATAGTGCCTGATTTTTTTCAAAGCTGTACTACCTTTAGAAAGGGTGGTTCCCACAATGGATGAGCTGGTCTTGTGACCTCACAATGTAATAGAAACAAGGATGTGTGTGTGTGTGTGTGTGTATGTGCGTGTGTGTGTGTGCAAAGGACGGAGTGTGTGTATTGTCGTCTCTGTAGCAGATCATAGCCTCCCCATGATGAATAATTGAGGAGCACTCTGCAGAGATGTCCACAGTATAAATAAAGACTGGATCCTAAAAGCCACACTTAAACACACACAGGCACTGAGTGACTGTAACAGCACCCAGCATGTAGAAAACAATTATGAAAACAAATAAACAGAATGTTTGTATTTCACAGTTTCTGCAAAATCTTAAAAGACTTTTCAAGACTGTTGCATAGGGATGGATGTTGATAAGCTTTTATTGATCAATCTGATTCTTAATTGATTCCGTTATCAATTCTTGCCGTGAATTTTCTGTGCACAAAAACTAGGCTTTACAGTGTGTTTTTTTTTTCCTTTTTTACACCAACAATGTTTTATTTAGTTCATAAATAAGTAGATTTGAAACTGAATTGAACCTGGATATCTCTAGATGCAAATAAATAAGAATAAGTAAAAACGTGTTGCCTACCTAAGGTCCGGTCGCCCTGGCGTAATGTAAAGAATAGAGAAAGAAACACAGGCTAAGGAAGTCAATGGATCGAATACCCATCCCTACTCCTGCACCAAACTTTTTCTTTTCTACTTTTATACCCACAGAGAAGCTCAAACACGTCAATCATCTGTTAACAAATAGGTGACGGGATGTTTTATTCAACCCTGCATAGAGCCATCCCAGGTGATAAATGCACGAAACATTCTGTACATTCTCCTGATCAGCATCAGAGGTGACCCCTGACCTCTCTCTGTCCTCCTGTGCTGACCCTTCAGTAATACTGTGGACAGTAAATCCTCTATGGGAGCCGTGTGACAGCTGACTGACTGAAGAGCCTCAAACTTCATCATTCAGTGTTTGTCAATGAGTGGTGGGCATTATAGTCTCCATATTTGGAAGAACAAGCAGCAGTAAGGAAAAAACAACTGACTGAAATTGTGAATAAATTAGTCAGAAATCAGTCTACTGATACGCACTGCGAGTTAAATCACACATGCAATGCTGAGGGGAAAAAAAACACAAGCGACAAAATCATCTCTGAAATAGACTGTTGAGCTAATGTTAGTGGAGTTACCTCTTTCCCTCACACCAGCCACAAGTGTGTAATAAGATCTGAAAGAATTTATTACATTAAGGTCTCAGGTAACACCAGGCAGCTCTAATTTTTCACAGCCTTTAGCTACATAAGGTGATAAATGTGTAAATTAGCTGCTTAAATGAGTATTTTTCATGGTATTTGAAAACCTCATTAAAAGGTTGATTAAAAAGAAGCAGCAGTGTCCTCAACAAACAGTTTGAAAGGGCATCTGTGCCCTAGAGCCTTGTCTGAAAAAAACAAGGTTAGTTTCACTTTAATGTCATATATGCATACATGTACTGTATGTATGTATGTTTTAGATTTAATTTTTTTTACTTGTAGTAGACGGATTCATTAATACAAAGACACAAAATAGGAGCAGGTTATCAGTGTTTGAGGTTGCTGCACTGCAGTGTAGTGAAATCATTTGCTAAATCACAGAAATGTGACATTTCTTCTCATGAAACTGACACTAATGTTTCTAAGCAACGCAGCACTTCAGGTATACAGCGGGTTGCACCTTATAAGACCTGTGCTTAATCCATTTATGACACCACTCTGAACATATTTATCTGCATTAAGTCAGTTATTCTGTTGCAGCCAGCAGAGCCAGTAACAAAAGCACAGCCTCACCCACGGGTGCTGACGCAGCCTGACCTGGCCTTCTGTTAGGAGAGAGGAAGAGCAGTACAGGATGTGGACGCAGACCTATTGTAGGTGCTAAAGTTATCCAAACTTCCTCTGGTACCGGCAGGAGCAGAGCATTCCACAACAAACCTGATCAAAGAGGTTTTGTGTTGAAAGTGCTGTGTTGCAAACTGGCACAGGGATAAAATAACAGGGATTTTTTTTTCATGACAAAAATATATTTTAAGGCTCAATGTACTGCTTGTCTCCTTAAATTTACAAGAATTTTTGATCAATATAACTGAGACCACTACTTCATTATTTTGAGCAGATGTGGGGTTTTCCTACATCCCTTCATTTATCATAAACTGGTCTCCTTTATTAAAATCTGCCACTGTGGACTCCAGTATTTTTTATGTCACTTACTTGGTATAAAATCTATATGGTTAAATTAATACAAGTAATCCTGTTTAATATGTAATATATTTAAGTTAATTTATTTAAGAAGAGCATCTCATAAGCCTGTGTTTTTTCAATGTACCATGGCATGACGCCTTCACTGACCATGCAACGTGTGGTTGCATCTAACACTTGGCTCCAATCAGCACACTGCAGCAGTGGCACTGCTAACCTGTAGTGTAAATAAATAATGTGTTTCCAGTGTTGGGCAGGATCCCCACCTATTGTTTAAAGAAAGAGAACCACACCTCTTATGTTGCAACTTCCATGTCTGTCTGCAACTGTCCTTGTCTTAATGTATGTGTTTATATGTAGGAGTATATCCTGTTCCACAAAAAAAAGCCATCACCAGTCTGCAGAGGATGTAAGTGCCGTACTGTGTGAGAGAAAAAAAAAACACTACAGTTTAGCTTCCTGTTGGCTAACCATCCAAGGTTGTGAGCACCTTAGTGATCTGGCCTAGTTCTATAAAATTGGTCAAAGCAGCTTAAAGTGTTCATTAAGGCTGCACAAAAACAGCTTTCCATCAGAAGGCGAACAGAAGGCAAACCTATTTCTTGTGCAAAGTGCAAAAACCTTACACTTAATGTTCAAAACAACACCTCTCGCTCGTACACATTATTGACTTGTGGTCGACTAAAATCAATGAAAAATTACTTGCTTTTGTGTTTATTAGTCAATGGTTTGTTAGTGATACCACAATGTTTTCATGCTGTGCACAGAAATCATGTAATTTTCTATAGTAGAACAGCTGAACAGACAACTTGCATCTATACTCTTTAGTGACATCCTTTCCAATAGAGTAATGTTTCATTGTTAAGCCAACTCAATGCACATCCGTAACTGTGACCTGACATCAGCCTTTATATAACACACCAGAGTGTCATTAAAATAGATGGGCTAAGTGTCTCATAGAATGTGTGAAGTTCTTGCTAGCTTTTCTTTCTTCATTATCTGTTTTATAGCTTGGCAAACAATCATGATAACAAACAGGCAAAGGTAAATATGACAGGGTACAAAGAAAACAGAAAGGAGCTCAGAGGTTTGTCACTGACCACAGCACTGGCCTGCTACTCCGCAAAGTCACTATGTGTTTGCCCAAATGCTCGTGACACTCTTTTCTGAAACAAACTGCTGTACATTTTGAAAAGACTTCAAAGTGTACCATCATAGCTGTAGTATACTTCCATGTCAACACAGCAAGGTGAAAACTGCAATCACAGGGGGTCACTCATCATGTATTACAGCAACAACCTGTAGGTGAAAATAACACTACAGTTCGTACGGTCATCCCTACCTGCAATTCGAATTACGGCCCGTTCTGCTGGATCCAGAACGTCCCCTGAGGCTGACTTGGAGCGTTTGACCCTCTGATGTTTGGACAGGTTCCAGGGCAGCGTGTCTCCAGGACAAGGGACGCTGCTCCTCTCTTCATAGCTTTCCTCCATGAGGGGCCGATCCCTGCGTCTGTCTTTACGAGTAGCCATCACCTTTGAATTAAATGGCAGATAAAGATAAAGTGTTAAATTTAAACATCAATAAAAAAAGATGACAAGATTAAGATCGCCTCAATCTTTAGTTTTCCCTATTATGCGCATGGAGCAATTTTGTAGTCTGTATTTGAATTAGAGTGCTTTAATGTAAGCCATATACATTTAATACTCAAATGCTCTCTATCATGGCTATCATAAAATTTGCATCTTTTAATGGTTAGTTGTCCATTACTTTTAAAACAACGAATGCCAGCCACACACCTTGCTGACCATTAAACAGCTAAGTTTTAACAGCATTATGAAACAGGAAACACCTGACCTCCATGAAAGCACGCTCTGTGTGCTATGATCTCATTTGCAAAATGCCAAACTGTCATAAAAATACAGGGCAAGATAAAATTCAAAATACTTTATTCAATCAGCGAGCTGTGAAATGCAAACTGCAGGTTTAAACACACAGTGTGCTTTGTTAATTTTTACTGGTGGCTTGTAGAACTGGTGCAGGGAGGGAATGCGATAACAGCATATTTGGACCTTCACCTCCTCACGTGAAAAACTGGAGATATTACATTACACTACAAAGACAAACTTGCCCTGAGAGTGAACCAAAAAATCTAGAAAGCATACAATTTATTAAACAGGGCTCCTTCTAAGGATTTAGGCATTAAACCAAAATATCATCAGACTTGTTGTTAACGGTTTGTTAGTTCAAAGTTCATGCAAAACACATTTTAGCAGTATTTTTTATTACAATGTCTTTAATATTTTGAATGTGGTTCCTACACAATCCACAATCCACTTTGACAGCTACGGCTCAGTTAAAAATCGGATCTGTCATGCAAGTAGCCGCTGATGTAGCCTCAAGCTAATAGCCTCATAGAGGAATGAGTGGCAGGTGATGAGGTATTGGAACTCACATTTTCCCCAGCTTTGTTTTTTTTTATCAAAACGTTGTTCCATATACCTTCTAAATTTTAGGTAAAAAAAAACACTTCAAGACCTGCTCATTTACAGTTAAAGTTGAGGAGCATACGATGTGCGTACAGACATTGATTATGGGATACTATTTAGATGTTTAGTATTCATTATTGACCTACACTGGATTCCTACGACTTTTTCCTTTACCTTACTATCATGTTTGTTTAAAGTGAATGCTGAGTCTCTGCACTTTGCCTTTCAGTTAAATATTTACCAGAAGGTGCAGAAAATGTTTAACATGACAAATCAGAGTGAGAATCATTGTTGTCCTGAAATATCAAACCCCATTCAGGAAGAATTATTCAATTATCCGTACGCAGCAGAGCCAGCCTCACATAATGTCTCATTATGTTTGAAAACCAGGCCAACACAGCACAGCTACATACTTGGCAATGGTTACCAGTGAAGTGAAAACACTCACTAACAAACATTAATGAGTTATCAGTAAGACAAACACGGTCTATAAATTAGTCTCATACACTAATGCAGCAATTCCTGAAAGTTCTCTAAAGTGACATCCCTGTCTGTCACCTCCTGACACAATCATCTCACTTTCTGTCTGTGAACATTTGAGAGGAGCTGTGAAGTACTGTCAGAGATGATGCTGCATTCAAGAACCTGCACTGTACAGTGAGATTACCGATACACATGCTTCAGTGTTGTCAAAGCTGCTCGGGTACAGAGTTCGCTCTACGGTGAAGTTATCAAACCAATTATGAAAATACTTTGACAGCTCAGCTGACATTGGCTCATAATGTTACAATAAAATTGTACCGTATTTTTAGGCACTGACAGGAAGTAACATCATCAGAGCTCCTCCAGTCAAGTTATTGGTTTACATGTAAACAGAGGTAATGTCTCTGGAGTAAAGGTTGGCACTACTTACCTTTGACACTTGTTGTAAACGTCAGAGCTGAGGATCATCAGTCTACAGATGATGTCTGTCAGATTTGAGTCATCCAGTGCTTTGACAACAATTTACCAAAGCTTTAACTTGGTAAATGTGCTTCATCCCACGAATGTCCCATTAATATTATCACATAGAAATGACAAGTGCTGCTGGGTAGCTGTGAAAGCCACTAACTGGCTCATAAATTCTCAAATGAGGGACTAAAATCTTATCATTTCTTTCTATTTATAGCAGCTGGCACTCTAATCTCACTCAGTGTGGTAATATTGAGCTCTGCGTTTGGGTTTTGGGTGGCTAACAATAATTGGAATTTGTGTGTGTGTGTGTGTGTGTGTGTGTGTGTGTGTGTGTGTGTGTGTGTGTGTGTGTTTATTGTAAACTACCGTGGGTTTAGAAGCTACAGTATGACTAAAGAAGGTTAATTCTTTCTCAAAGAATGTGTTCAGGACTTTGGTGCCATTAAAGTATAAATAATCTTGCCTGGCACCTTGAGGGTTTAAGGCAGGGACCTGCAATCCCCTCACACTGGCCTGGTGCACCTGCAGCAAAACTAACCACAAGCAGTGACAGACAATGACTCAGACAGGCAAGTTAACACTAGACTACATACCATTTCACTAAAACTGTTAGACCAAACCCAAGCACACACCCAAAAGTAAAGAGGACATGAACTGTCTTACCTTGCTGTTGTGCTGATTCAGAGCAGAAACTGTCAAACAGCCATGAACGCGTGTACCGGTGCTTCGGTCTGCGTCCTGCTGCAGGTTATCTCCAACCAAAACAAAAAAAGCCGCCGACAGAACGTGTGTGTGACAGCTCGTCGCATGTGTGTGGCGCTAAGGGTAGATAGCCACTCCTTTCACAGTAGGCAGGGCAGCTGGAGGAGGCTGGGGGAGCGAGCCGCCGCCGTGCAGAATCCGCAGTCATCTGTGATGGTCCTGGAGCCCTGATCGCCTCTCTTTCCCACCCAGCATCTCTCCCTGTCGACAAGTCTGAATATAAAGGTCACTGAGTGTTCATGCTTTCATTAACTGGCACCATGAAGTCGCTAAATGCTGCATCCATCCTTTGTAATTGCAGAGAAATGAAGACGCGCGTCCTTGCTGAGGCGGCGCACGAGCTGCTGCATCGATCCACAGCAATTAACGCGTTTCTCCTCCTCCTCCTCCACCTCCTCCTCCTTCAGCAGCAGCGGGGTCTCTGCTGCGGTGAAAAGCTGCAGGACTCACTGTTCGATTAGTTTGCCTGGTTGTCCCGGGCTGAGCGGTGTTGTGTCTGCAGGCAGGTGGAGGTGGAGGTGGGGGGAGCTTAAGAAATTAAAGCTCTTAAACTGTGATGATGGTATTTAGGTTACTCAGATGAAAGGGGAGTTGTTTAATTATATATCCACGTGACAGACTTTGTTTAGAGATTGCAGACACTTATTCCTGAGGTCAGACTGTTCATTATTGCTGCTGTGCTTTGGACAAACTCGTTAAGGAGGCAAAGTGAAATGCAGAATGAGAGCTTTTATAATGATCTCCTGAGACTCAATACAAGGCCAGTAAACAGTCCTGAGACAACAGTATCCCTGCTTAATGCTGGGCTGTCTAATGTGATGCAGTGTCCACCTCAATAACAGACGATTATAGAGATTGCTTATGAATAGATGTATGAGCTTTAAAGCTCCATCAATGTAAGTAAAACTAAACCTATTAATATCAGTCTTATAAAATTATTGTCATTTTCAATATCCATGTTTAAACTGCAGACCCATAGGGCTGGCTCGTGTAGGCCACCATCCGTCTGTTGTCATTCTCAGAGCCACAACTCATCACAAACAACAAATAACAGAAGTTTTTGTTTGTTTGTTTGTTTGTTTGTCTGAAAAGAAAACATCACATTTAACACTATGAAGCTGCTGTCTAGACTTGGTAATTTTCCTTTTATTAGGGTTCACAACTGGACAACCACTGGAAAAAGAGGCATGAAGTGACCATATACTGAAAACCCCAAAAGATGGACCACCCACTCTGCCTCTTGGAGATACTGCAAAATACCTAATGATACTCAAAGACGGCAAAGAAGCTTCATAACTCATACATTTATTAAAAATACTCCTATCCAATTTAAGGTGATGTTTTCTGTGATGTACAGATGAATAATGTCTGGAAGCCCATTTAAATCAGTTCTTACAATTAAAAGTGGCATTGTTGTTATTTTGATTTTTGTTTTTGTACCCATTTGTAGTTGAAATATTGATTTTAAAAAAAGGTCTTGATTTCGTCTTTATACCATAATGTTGGTCATTTTCTAATAATTTTTACCTTATCTCAAAATTTTGACTTTGCAATTCCAAAAAAAACCTTGAATTTGAAATACAAAATTTTTGACTATTTATCTCAAATTTTTAAAACTTATTTTTCATCTCTAAGTTTTGAATCTTTGTTCCAAAAATGTTGTCTTAATATGAGCCAAAAAAAAAATCTCAGCAAAGTAAGGTTTGTATTTAAATTGCTTTCAACTGGAAATGAGCTTCTGAAGAATGCCTTCTCACATGCTTAAAAAGAAAAATATATATTTCTCTCATGCAAAAATATGAATAATGACCCAAAATCTTAATTAAAGTTTAATTTAGATTGTGAGGTGTTCCAATTTTCAGCTGACATGAAGGTGCCTGCTCTGCTGACAGTCCATGGTGCCTCACATGAAGAGAGGGATACCACCGCATATGCAGTTCGTCTGTAAAAGTGCATTTCCAAGCGCAAGCAGTCAGAGCATGTTTTTGTGCATGTCCAACATCCTGACAGGTTGGTGCATCAGAATAATGCCAGTAGCTAAGTGTTGCACTTAATTTTAAATATCAATTGTCTGTAGAACAAGCTGAGGGAAACTCACACATTTTAGGGAATTTCACAACATCCCCACCAGACATGATTTTACGGCCAAAAAAGAGAACAAGCTTGGGCAAAAGGGTCAAACCTACATGAAGAGAAACTTTAAGTTCTGGTCACTCATAACCCTGAAACAGCATCCATTACTTCAGTCACTTACAACAGTGAAGCCCTTGTCTGAACTTTTACTTTGTGGTGTTTACACGAGTTTAACCTAAATCCTTCTTTTTACACCACAAACAGGATGAAAGCCAATAAAAATACAAACAGCTTTTTGTTCCTTCAATCTGACTGGATCAACAAAGCAGCAGTTTTGGAGGTGAAAGGCAAAAATTTCTTATTGTCACAGCTACCAACATAATTCAGACAGGTGAGGCAGTCTTTCCCTTCCAAACTTTCACTGTCAAACCTGGACACTAAACTTCTCTCCAACTTAACCAAAATCATTTTATGACCAGGAAGAGTGAAGGATAAAGTGTCCTCATGTGAAAATGTGAAGTTATTCACAAGTGTAGGCTGGTTTGCTGTTGATGTCAACTACTGGAGTTGTTCCACACAGAACTGCAACAATGTCAGCGGTGCAATAAGATTTAACTGTTCATGTGACATAAGACCCCAAGGTTTACATCCTCAAAGACATAAAGTTGACTTTGAAATCATTTCATTTCATTCAACATCTGTGTTGTTGGCAGCAAATTTTCCCATGACTTGTCACAGGAGGGTTTTTTTTTCCTGCCAAAAGGTTATTTAAATGTTTCGGGTAACAATTTGAAGTACACTAAAACAGTTCACCTGTGTTCTGATGAGTTGTCACAGGTAGCATCAAATTGTAAAACTCAGCTCTACAAACATGAAAATGAAGAGATGCACCTCAAAACAGATGCACCTCAGACAGTAGCAGTATTGTGGTACATGTAAGAGTGAAATGCAGTGCCTGTTATCTGCTTTTGTCAGTTGAACTGATGATTTCCGTCACATTTTTATTAGTTTATTCCTGAGTGCTTCCTCCACCACTGCTGCTTTAGAGACACTCTGTGAGGAGACCTGCTCACCTCTGCATGTCAGGGGAAAACTCAATTTTCATGTCAGTGACAAATGTCTCACTTTCCCCTCACAGCCAGGTGCTTGGTGCAAGTACATGCTGCAGATATTCAGTAGACTGGAAAGTGCACAGGACCTATGGCCTTGAATGACAAAGTGCGGAGCAAGGACATGCTGATTTACTGTGCACAATCAGGTTTGTGGATATTTTAAAGGTGCATTAATATTTGGTCAATTTCGACATGTCTTCAACATTTAAACTGATTGGAAATCACAGGTTCATTTGGGTCGTACACAGAAGTATGATAAGTGAGGTTTTAGTTAGAGAAATGCAGAAATGCAAAACAATGAGAGGATCAAGAAAATTGTTAAACACTACCTAAGTGCACTTGAGTGATAAAATGTGGTTGTTCAGTCTTGTTCAAAAGATTATCATGACTTGCTCAAAGCACTTTAAGCCAAAAATATAATAATATCTCGCTATTATCATAATCACAGAGACTGTAGACACCTGCAGCATTTTCATTGTCATGTAGAGAGGTTGAGCCTGCTTTATGTTATAATGTTACACTTTCTACCGTAGCACATGCATTAGAAGTTGTCTGCTGTCTGGCTGAATTACACAAACAACAGCTGAAACATATGGATAAATCCTGAAAGCAAGAAAATAGAGACAGCTCTGTCCTGTTAATGTGGATCTTGCTGATGTATAAACCTCAGTGTTTTGGTGTGAAGAGGTAATGGGTAATGCTGCGCTGATGGAGACATCTTTGATTCCTCAGAAGACGGTTTTATTAAACAGGGTAACATTTCATCAAGAAGGAACACTAAATGAATAACGAGGAAACGCATAGCTGTTAAAAATCAGAAGTCTGCGCCCTGTATGCTTTTAACATCAAAACACCCACTCAGGTGCTAATTGTCTCCTTTATCAGTTTGCTTTCATCAGTCATTCTTATTCATGTGTTGCCATTGTGTAAAGTCAGACTTGCAAAATGAGAAATGAGACTGGAGTTGGAGTTGCGAGACGATATGATCAGACTGTTTGATAAATTTGCCTGAAAATAACTTATTATTGTAACCCACAAAAAGCTAAATCATTGTTAGATGACTGTCAGTGGGTGCAGGTTCATACACAGATACAGCATGTTCCCTTTTTTTCCACAGGGCTGTTTCATTGCATACAAAACCAGGTGAATTAACACTGGATGATACTACAAGGAAAAAATAAACCAATTCTGTAACCACAATCTTTCTACTTAGCTGTAAAATCTGAAAATTTAGGTTGACATTTCATAAATAATGTCAGATGATTAAACAAAGGTAAAACCCTTTAGTAGTGAAGGCAGTGAGCTTGAAAAGTTAAAATATTCCCCCAACTGGAACGTATTTCATAAATTACGGGGGTCGACAACCTCTCTGTGTTTCTGTGATGCAATGTTTCTCACTCCTTGTTTGAGGTCTCCTGGTTACTTTTTACATCTCCTCTGTCACGCTGCCCAGTTTCAGGTCTTTATTTAGTCTGCATCATTCAAGGCTTGCCAGAAAAACAACAGAACACAATGTCTCAATGAGGTTTTACCCTCTGGAGTTCACTGTGTGTGTCTCTGCATTAATTAGTCCTGTATTTACTGCCCTGTGGACAGAAAGTTGCCAGCAAAGGTTTAATATACCAAAGACATCAACATCAAAAATCCTGATTTGTTACCAACAGTGTTGTCATTTTAGAAATACACATCCTTGGGTTTGTATTTGTTGCTTATGTCGGTCACAAGCACTGTATCGAAGTGTCATAGGCCACAAAGTTTGGGAACCTACTTCTAAGTCTCAAAAATCCCTTACAGTCTGACTCCAACCCCATAAATACAGAAACCATATTATGCATTCTCAGGGCGCTTTTTTAAGTTTAAGATTGAACTTCAACTACTGACCTGAATATAGGAGACTTTTTTTCACTTCGACATTCTTTTTGCCCCTTGAGCTTCAACCAAAAATAAATGAGTAAATAGAAAAATACCTCTGGCTTGTTCACATATTGTTCTCTGTTTCGTAAGCAACAAAAGTTTCTCTGTCACTTGCTTGTCATACCTGCTGTTTCAACAAAATAAAATAATAAAAGGGACATCTGATCATTTTTAATATTTGTTTGACTATATCTGACTTTTAAAATTTAAAACATGCATTATTTTAACTTTCATAAAACTATATCTCCCCCCACAAAAATCACGACATTTTCGAAATGATTTGGTGGTTCACTTGCAATACCTTTGCAGTCCACTAGGGGTCCATGGCCCACAGGTGAGGAATCACTGCTTCTAAGGTCATGGTGATAGACCTCTAAAATCTTCAAGAAATCTTCAAGTCAAGGTTACAAAGATCTTTTTATCACGTGCATTTGATCCTGAATTCAGCACTTGTTTTTAGTTGTGGACCACTGATACATGAGTTGTTTCATCCTAATAAACAATGAAATTTAGTGATCAATAACTCTAAATTTGACACCCACATTAAGCAGAATTTCAAAATGATAAGTAAAACCTTGATGTTGAAGCATTACAACTTGCTTATTTCATTCAGATAAGTTGCTGACCTCAGCCCAGCTAAGTGGTTGGACGTTTCACTACCTGCTTTCAGAGAGCTTTGTCTTAATTTAGTTCAGTAATGCTGAGCCTTAAATCAGACTAGATAAGGTGGAGTCATGACAGAAAGCCTCACCATAATATTAAACTGTTTTACGCCCCATAAATAAATACACACTTCCAGCAGGGGGAATAATTACAAGAGCAACACTGCCCTCTGGCGGAGATAGACGGATATAAATCATCTAATTATGGGGCTAAGGGTTATGCTGAAGGCAGGTCAGACACTTTAAGGCCGGTTCCTCACAACAACTATCATACTAGATCCACTGAGAAAAATCCTGATGTTTTTTAAGTACAAATTCTGTCATGTCAGTAAATATCATCATATTTGTAAAGCTCAGTTCTACCCACTGGAAATGGTACCTAAGTCACAGTTCTGCCAAAAAAATTCTGGTTTTATCCATGAAATGGAAGGCAAATAATTTCAACGACTCATCAGGACACTGGAGCAACAAAGTCATGACAGAAATCTGAAAGAAGAAGGACAGCTTTATGTTTGAGTCTGTGTGATTTACATAGAGGATAAATGGAAAGACTTTAACCCTGCTCCTCAATTACTCACTTCTAGAGCAGAGTGCATCATGGGAAAGTTTGTGCAGGCAATGAGAGGGCGGCAGAGTGCTTTGAGATAGGTTGGCTGTAATGTTTGACCGTGTACCAACAATATTAAAGTGGATATTTAATGTGATTATTACAAACCACCAAAAACACACACATAC
The DNA here is from genome assembly GCA_008086565.1 of Thalassoma bifasciatum. Taxonomy (NCBI): domain Eukaryota; kingdom Metazoa; phylum Chordata; class Actinopteri; order Labriformes; family Labridae; genus Thalassoma; species Thalassoma bifasciatum. The sequence goes on from RPOG01006005.1 coordinate 22,714, forward strand.
TAACACTCACATCGCAGAGGCATGCAGGATGCAGCACAGGCCAAGTGCACACAAACACACATGCAGTCCACACGCGTGTGTACACACACACACATGGGTCGAGAGGAAAACCACACAAATACACACAGGACTCACTGGCCATAAACCACAGTCGAACAGACACACACAGACACACAGACACACACACACGCACACACGCACACACACACACACACACACACACACACACACACACACTCCTACAGTGCATACCTTCCCACTACTGGTCCAGACCCAGACACCGCATGCCAGTGCACCTCGCTGCCTGAGCCGCAGGCCGCAGCAGTAGAAGAAGAAACAGATGGGTACCAGCTGTTTGGATGAGAGCCCTGGGTACACAGCTACTGTATTTCAACCCACACACATGCATGAGCATAGTGTTTTAAGTTGTTTAAATAAGCCTCCACCTATACAGCTGACATTAATCTCTCACTTTGCCACCGCTCTGCTATACAATGATAAGTATGATGTCATCATTAAAATCCACAGCTATTTTAGCAAACAACTTAAGATTTACTGATGTTTGAAGCCTAGATACATGGACTTTGAATTTGAAATGCAATGTATTAATTCAATATTTATAACTTTAAAACTGTAATTGCACACTTTTATTGAAAAACAAAGAAATATTTGAGTCATAAGGGGAACATATCCAAAACAAGAACAAGTACAAAACCAAATTCAGTAAAAGTAATAAAATAAAGAGGATTGAATGAAACGAATAACAAGAAAAGGAGATGAAATGATGCCTCTAGAGGCAGTGCACTGATCCAGCTTCTCTTGGTCTGGAATGAAAGGATAACTGGGAAGTGAAAGAGCTGATTTTGAATGTGCTCGCGTACATATTTAACGGTGAAGGAATAACCCTAGGCTTACAGGATTTTTGGCCCTAATGTGGGATGTTTTGGACAGGCCAAGCTGAACACGTGTTTGAATAACCAAAGACAATTTAAAAAAGAAAAAAGAAGACGTATCTGTCAGGATGAGTATAAAGTTTAAACTGCTAGGCCTCTTTCTGGGTGTTTCTAAAGATAAGAAACTTACATGTTTTGTTGGGTCTTGCAGCCACTATGAATGAAAGTTTGTTTATGAAATGAAGACTGTATTCCTCATGAGCACCATCACCCTCTACTGTGAAGATGTGACTCTAGCTTACATGTGTAGCTGCCACCCTGGGAGATTCGCCCCTGGATACAGATCTTTTCAAAAACTGATCCAAAATCAGGAACTAAAGTTTGATGCGAACAGAAAGAAGAAAAAAAAGCCACTCTTGTCTCTAGTAATCTCTTCACAGTGGAAACTCATTTTCTTATAACAGTAATAATTTATAAACTGCTTTATCAAGTGACTTACAATTTTCATCCACAATACAAGCAACTTTATGGGGTTTTTTGGTTTGTTTTTAAGATTGTTGAGAGTGAGCCAAAACTTACATATTCACCGTTCCACTTCATCCTGTCAATAAACCAAGCTTCAGTGCATCAAATTGCAGATATTTTTAACTGTCATAAAGCTACTTAACAGGGTGGGGTGGGGGGGGGTGACCTGATGCAGAAGAGATTTACCCCAAAAGCTGCTGAAAACAAGAACATCTCATGGGGGCGTCACTGTGAGGTTCGCTGCTCTTCAAACCCCCTTCACTCTAAAAGGCCAGCCCTCTATAGGCCCACATGAACCAATCTGCAGATCCATATGGAATAAACTCACTGTCTCATGAAGTCTTATGAAGGTCTCCAACTGATTTTTTTTTTTGAAAAAAGCATTTTATTATTCTGCTGAAAGACTCAGGGTTTTTCCAACATACAAATAGAGATTTGAAAAAGTTTAGTCCTGGAATCTGATCATTACTGTTTAGACCAGCAGGTGTACATCATGTGTTTAGTTTTTATAGTGAAGAGGGCTATCATCCAAAAAGGGATGTGACACAAATTCATTTTCACAAGTTTGTTTTCCCTACAAAAGTGACCACAGCTCTCTGAATAGATGTCAACGTAACCATTCACAATGAGGGCAGCGGACTTTGTTGATCACTTAAGGCTCTCGTTCTTTCTTCGTGCTTCCTCCCTGAACCCAGCAATTTCTGATCCAACCTCAACTATCAACTTTCTTCCTATGAGTCAACTGAGGTGGTGACTCCTCCAGCTCATTACGACATGACTTATTGAAACCAAACTCTCCCTCCAAGTTTGAAATGCATGTTTCCTCTGCCTGAATGCCATTAGTTACAGCCGGTGGTTGTAACCTCCGATTACACTCACTTTGAACCCAATCTGTCTCATTAAATAAAGATTCTGCGTAGTGTAAAGAGTAAAGAAGGCATTTATTTCAGCTGAATTTTCACTACAATTGTGCCATTTAGCATCACATCTGAGGACTTTATGGTCATTCTGAAGTGACCCGTAACCACGGACCAGCTCCAGAACGTAGTGCAAGAAATAAATGACATATTTTCATGGTATTGTGTTTGATTGACCACGGTCATCCTGTGATTTCCTGCTCCGGTGCTGATGTGGTCTGGCAGCTGTGGGTATAGAGGGCAAACTGAAGTAAGCACCGGAAGGCTGCTTTAGGACCTTTCTGTCTTAAGCCAACAAGATGTTCTTAATCAGCCACAGTGTGTTTGAATCCTACAGCTGCACAGCAATACATACAGACTGTTTTTGGCACGAGTAATGTGAAAAGGAAATAGTATGAAATAAGGGATATGATGAAATGTGAAGATTTATAGATTCAAAGAAATGTTTCTTTTGTGACAGGGACCACAAATCAGATGTTGGTCAGACGAGAAGCATACATCTTTTGTCGCATACAGGACAAAAATATTTTTTTCTTTTTGATTGCATGTCCTGATGTTTGATAAAATATTCTATGTGTAATATTCTGGTCTGTTGTTGACTCATCTCATAACATTTTCAAGCCACTCCTTTTTATCAATGTTTAAGCTGAATGAAGATCAACTCTTCAGAATCGCTACTTACTGTTATGAGATGGTTTGCAATTGTGACAAAATGACAAATTTATTGAACAGTCAGAAATATAAAGTGCCACTAAATTAATGGGCATGAGAATAAAAATGGACCACTTCTATCAATATTGTTCAACCTGTTGACTCATAACACCCCATAATTTTGTCTCATGAGAGTAACTGTAAATATATGATAATGTACGTTGCTAAACATCTTCTGTATGAACTTAAAGAAAACACCAAGTACTGCAAAAACTGAAATCAGCCCATTAATGACAATATGCTATATCCAAGTGCGAGAAACTTTATCTCTCAGGTCCAGGTGAATTGGAATGTTTCAGTGAGATATCATTTTTTGTAAAAAGAGAAATTCACCCAAAATCACAAAGAAAAATAAACAAACGCATTTACATTGAAATCTTGAAGGACTGAAAAGGCTGTGGTATACATCACCTGTAGATGGCGTAACAACTGTAGGAGCTGTCTACACAACAACAGACAAGCGGCTGAAGAAGAGGTGGGTTGAAATGGTAAAGTAGACGCACATTTTCTTGAAATGCAATCACTAGATTCAACAGCACAAAAACGAAAGGGTCGTGGCATTAGCTTTTACACTCGACCCTGGCTTACCTCTGAATGAGAGGTCGAAAGGGAGGAAAAAGATGATAGAGATCAACACCTTTTTTTGTAGGCTACTGTGTAACCAGCAATGTTACATGCACTGTTTGGTTAAAAAACAAACAAACAAACAAACAACACAGAAAACAATTATTTAGTTAAAAGTTATTGATTTTTTTTTTCTTTTTAGATTTTGTGGGTGTGGCTTCTGTTCAAGTGTGCCAGATAGTTAAGAAATTATGGTATTTTTTAAACTTCAACTCACTGATAGAAAAGTTAAAAAGACAGATGCTTTAAATTATTTCTAAAACTATTGGTGATGGTGATAAAGTTAGGTTATGTGAAGCTTGGCTTCTGCACTTTTGTAGTGTGTAGTGCTTTTTTTTCTTTTGGTATGTGTTTTGTGTTTTTGAGTGTTTGTATTCTTCTCTTTGTTAGTCTATGGGCATTCATATTAATTTTGTATATTGGAGCAAGTCACTTGATCTCAACATATTTGATAGAGCAGATACATCCTCCACTTTAGTCGACAGTCTTGCCCAGCAGTCTGGGTTGTACGCCCCATGAGGCGAGCCCTTGAGCAGGTGGCCCAGGTTTGAATCCCACTTCCAGCATGTTACTCCTCTCTCTCGCTTTGTTTCCTGCTCTGTCTACCATCCTGTCCTCTGAATACAGGCATAAAACAGCAGAAAAGCAACTTTAAAACGATTAAAGAGATATATCTATCACCAGTTTGTCTTTAGGGGAAATCTTTCCAGTATCAAAAGGGCTGCTCAGGAAAGTTTGCTCAGTAAGTTCAAGGATCCTTGTGAATCCTTTGTAAATTTCCATAATCCATAAATCCCTTTTTTCCCCCCATGGTCTTCCCATCCCCTAATACCTCTACCTTTGTCTC